>JBBPBX010086259.1:3612-14935 GCA_038048925.1 Garcialebias charrua | reverse complement strand
GGTTAGCTGCCGACTGGACGAAGACTGGTGACCAGGATGGCTTCATATGGATTAATTACTAGCTGGAAACGTCTCTGTGAACTTTGTGGATGTCTCAGGCAGGAGCGGATTTATCGCCGATCGTGCCAGGCCGCCGTGCGAACACCTCCAGCCGGCCTGGCTACACCTCCGGCCTGGCTAGCTCCAGAGCTAACACTGGAGCTAACACGGGAGCCGGCCTTTTGAACACTGGTGACCAGGATCGCATCATGTGGATTAATTACTAGCTGGAATAGCTCTGTGGACGTCTCAGGCTGGAGCAGCGGCTGGAGCAGGAGCTGCAGATTGATCGCGCCGCCGCTCCAACACTAGCTCATGGCTTGGCTAGCAGAAGCTAGCCAGCTAGCTAACACAGGCCTGGAGCAGCTGCGGTGGCCCGCGCTGCTCGGCCCGAAAACAATCAACGCATGGCAACCTAAGATGTCGGCTTTGACCATCTCAAAGTAAGAAAATATATTTTTATTTATTCTGTAAATGTGAATAGCAATGTTTAACATTACAGTACACTACTGTACATGATTAAATGTGCGCACGCTCCGTTAGCATGATAAATAAGGGTTGAATGAATGAATGAATGAATAATTTTTTTTTTAAATATAATTTTCACCCCCTACCTACGAACGGATCGAGCTGCGAACGGTTCTTAGGTCCCAAACTCGTTCGTAGGTCGGGGGTTCCCTGTATGTTGTGCCATTTTATGGAAAGTTAAAAGATGATGTCAGGGGAGCTTTAAACCCACATGCAAATGTTGTTGGAGCTACAAAACAACAATTTGAAAACAAGTATCCAAGAGAAAACATATGCTCCACACCTTGTTTCCTGTTTTTAGTGTATTTTAATGGCATTGTTACATAACCACACACATGGTTTCTACACATTTTGGGTCATTTTTGTGTTGCTGTTACAGAGACTTTTGGACATGGTACCATGTTTACAAGGACAATATTAAAAACTACAATTTAAAAGATAGTTTTGGAAAAACTGCGTCAGTGTGGACAAGACCTAAAAGTTGCAACACAACCAAACACTAAGGCCCTGTACACACGTAGCCTGGTGTTTGAAAAACGAATATCTGCACAAAAAAAAATCTCTGTACATATATGTTCGGATATTTAAAATGTTCGTCTACATGTCCCCGTTTATTTTCACCACAGAGCGATATGCTGAACCCATAGGTGGCAGTGTAGTGCAGCCACAATTAGGGCTGAACGATTAATCGCATTTGCGATAATCTCGCGATATGTTAAAACGCGATTCACTAATCACACGGGCTGCGATTTGACTGGTCACGTGACTAGGGAGTGAGCCGAGCCAAGCGGAGCAAAACCGAGCAGGCAGGGGAGGGGGACACTGCGCGCTCTAACACAATGGCTTCAGACCATTGCATCAGCTGTGTGACCAGCTGCATCACTGTGTGGTTTGGTGCATGTACTGCATCATGCCGCAAGAGCCTCCAGCGCATTGTGAGAGCAGCTGAGAAGATCGTGGGCACCTCCTTGCCCTCACTGCAGGACTTACACAGCAAACGCCTCACTCGGAAAGCCCACCGCATGGCAGGTGATCCCACACACCCACTACACAGCTGCTTCAGACTGCTGCCATCAGGGAGGAGACTGAGGAGTCTCCAGGCTCGAACCAGCAGACTGAGAGACAGCTCTGTTCATCAGGCAGTCAGAATGCTAAACACTCTGCCTGCTCTGCCTCCCCTCCCATTTGAACTGCCTTAACACTAAAACTTTCTCACATATTATCACTCAACACAAAGTTTTTAACACTAGACTCTGTGTCATCAAACGGGTTATTCACTAAACTCTCGGTCATGTGCTCATACAGTTTGCACTACTTCTCATACTTGCACTAATGTCTGTATTACATCACTAGAGTGAGGAACAGCTTCTACCCTGAGGCTGTTAAGGCTCCCCCATAGCTATGCGTACGGCCGTATGCGTGTTCGTACGCGTGTACTGTACGGAGACAGTTCACCCACACAGCTCAGCGTTCATTCTCGCGTTTTCGCTCCAAATTCTTGATGTCATTTGAGCAACTGCAGTGGAGCGCGTTTACCTATGTGACAAATTGAGGTCGCTGATTGGTCATTTGCTGACACGCCTACTGAAATGATTGACAGGTCTGAGTGGTGAGAAAAGCCATAGGCTACGCAGCGTTTTTCTGTGTTTATATGTTAATAAAAAGTTAAAATAAATAAAATAAAAACAGGGAACGCTGCTCCTGCAGCCCACAGCCCACCAGGAAATATTTAGAAGCTGGCGTATCCACGTTGGACATGAGTTTAGTTCACTTGTGACAAGTTCATTCATTCCTCCTCATCGGAGGAGGAAGTGAATGGTGACCGCTTCAAGCGATCACTTGACTTTTGGCAAAAAAACAAAAGAAAAGTCCGATCAGCGATGAAGAAGGGATATTTAATACATTTGTGTTTCATACAAAACAGTCCGCCACCAGGGCAGTTTATTGTGAGACAACGCGCGCGCGTGAGCGGTCGTAAAATTTGAGCTTGGCGCGTTCACGCGAGCGTTCAAAGGCTTGTGCAGCGGCGCACGCACGGCGCTCACACGGCGTGGCGCGACGCTCGGTCAAGCGCGGAGGTCTGCCTCGCCCTTTAATTATCTGTATTTTGCCCATTGCACATGTGAGCGCACACAGTGGGCTGCCATCCAAGGCTCCAGGGAGCAGCTGGGGGGTGTTAAGGGGCTTGCTCATGGGCCCAGAGTGGGGCAAATGATGGTGGAGGCAGGAGTGGGCATTTCACCTTTTCCACCCACAATTTGAAGTTGTAGGTCTGGGGAGTTGAACCAAGAGTTGACCAGCGACCCTCTGAGGACGACCCAGACTCTGCACCACCACTCCCCCTCTAATATAGCAATGACTCCTGAATAAAATATACTGGTACTGCTTGTAGAAGTTAAAATATTCACCATGCAGTTAATTAGGCATGTTGATTCATATGCTCACTTATTAGATTAGTATCTTGAAAAATGTCCAATGCTTACGTCTGTCAGATTATTAGACTCCTGATCCAATCAACTATGGGATGCAAAGTTTTGAGGTTTGCTACTAGAGTGAATCGTCTTCTTGGTGTGTGTCAAAGTCCATTAAGTGGCTTCCCGAGCCAAGGCCCAGAAGAAAACTTCAGCCTTAACCTTAACACGCTTCTTGATTACATCACAGCCCTAAGGCACCTTCAGGATTCCTCAACAGACTCATCTTTTCCTCACTCACATAGCTTTATGAGTGAAAGGTGAAACAAGGGTGCAGCTGCTGTGAATGTTTCCATCCTGTTCATTCTCACTGACAAAGTGGATATCTCGACATTACAGTTCAAAAGGTCTTCAAATGGCCGACTGTGGGCCGGATCTAGACCCAATGTAAGTCTTATTTGGATTGTTTGATAATTTACTTACACACTTTTTTCTCAGACTTATGACATGGGCGTAGCCAGGATTTTATGAGGGGCAGTTCGTTTAAAGGAAAAGTGGACCTTGAAAGAGCAACACGCCTCGGTGGTTCACTTGAAGCGCGTCTGGTTGCCACTCCAAACCTTATCTCGACTCGGGTTCGATCCTCACTTGGTTGAAATTATTTTACGTTTGTCTTTTATTGGATAAAAAAAGGAGTTTGTGTTAACCACAGGCATATTAATTCCTTTTTCTTTTTTATCCAATAAAAGACAAACGTAAAATAAGTTCAACCAAGTGAGGATCGAACCCGAGTCGAGATAAGGTTTGGAGCGGCAACCCGACGCGCTTCCAGTGAACCACCGAGGCGTGTTGCCTTTTCCAGGTCAACTTTTCCTTTAAACGAATCGCCCCTCATAAAATCCCTAGGCGGGACTTCGTAGGCAAAGTGGGCGGTTCGTTCGAACCCCGCAAACCCTCCCTGGCTACGCGCATGTATGACAATTTATTTTTTAACATTGCAGGCAGCTTTTATAAACTATACGGTAGCAGGGCTGTACTAGACCTGTCACGATAAATTTTTCTGGATCATTAATTGTCTCAGAAATTATTGCGATAAACAATAATATTGTTTGAAATTTAATAATAATTAGTAATTATTGTCAAATTTAAGAAGAAATGTTGTTTAATTTGTTTTGAGTGTAGTACCTTAGACTGTTTGAACCGAAGGGTGGATAGTGAGGGAGCGAGCAGTGTGTCTCTTTAAGAAAAATGGGAGGGAGCCTCTTGACGTGACATGGGCCGTCTCTCCTTCCTATTTTTCAGTTCTCAAAATGGCGGCTGCTTGGTGTGGTTTGAGCTCTTTAGCATAGCATTTGTCACACAAAGCTTTTAATAAAAAAAATCAAGTTCTCAGCTTCTTTTTGCAGAGAAAAACTTTTTACACGAAGGCCCGGGTTCCAACCATGAATTTTAGAGCTTCAACAAGACTGAGGTTTTTTCCCGATGTCAACCTGTTAGCTTAGCTTCTCAGTCTCACCTTAGCTGCTTTTAATGATCCAAAAACACATTTTGGATGGTTAAAATGGATTTTAAAGAGAAATGAGAAAGGGAGAGGTCAGTGAAGAGCCCCGGAGTTGAGCTGTGTCTTCAGCAGAATGAGAGAGACACGAAGAAACGATAGTCGGTAAATGAAAATTAGGTCAATCATTTTCATTTATCATGCAATTAATTAATTTATCATTCATTGCGACAGGCCTAGGTTGTACAATGTATCACAAATTTATTGTTGCAATATCAGCCAGCGCAATATCAATATCACAAAGAAGTACCGGTAATCATAACCAGCGTTCATGTTTTGCATGCTATTTGTTCAATCCAACACACTGCCACTGGCCTTAAACACATACAGATGTATATTAATTTGTTACATGCCATGACCTTTATGGGGAGCAGGCAGTTCTGTTGGGATGTGCCCCGCCCTCCCTCCTTGGATAATGGTAGGGTAAACATCGCTGGCTTTTTGGCTGATGACAGAATTTAGGCAAAGCTAAACCAAATGGACTTGATTTACAGTCTCCAACTGGAAGAGGAAAATGGTGACTTCAACTTGGTAATGATGGTGTCAAGAGAATAGTGAGAGTTTTATGGCTTTTTTTTCCTCTTGTGAGAAATATTTTAATTGTAAGTTTTAAGTGGAGGCTCAGGGGTGCTCATTACGTAGATCGCGATCTACTGGTAGATCGCAGCATGACATTAAAAAAATTGTCTGTTCAGTGCCCTGAGATTACTTCTTTTGTGAATTGACGCTATATAAATAAACTGAATTGAATCTTAGAACATCTTTACTCAGCAAACACAACAGTTTAGGTCAAAATACCGTATTCTCCGGTGTATAATACGCACTTTTATTGCTCATTTGAATATCCTGCGTATTATACACCGAAGCGTATTATCTATGGATTTTTTCCCATAATTTTAGACCCATTTTTAGCTCTGATTCGCCGTTTTTCATTTTGGCCAAAAATGGTGCAGTACCAGTTTCGGCCGCTATGGGCGCTAATGCGCCCTGTAGTCTGTTTATTCAAACTGTTTAAATTCATGCTGAATAGCAAATGTTATTCCAAAATGTTATTCATGAAGGATTTCTCTTCTCAAACCTGCAGTGAAGATTCAGTGACACTGTTTATCTCATTTTAGTTTGAGCTCAGGACAATCTCCTCAGAAGAGACTTTTGTTTTTGTCCTAATTAATAATCAGATGAATAATATCTGTTTTTGCTATTATCATTAACATAGGTCCCATATGTGACGCTTTAATGACGTTGTTTTAACCAAACCAACAGGTTAACAGTGTTGTGTGTAGTGTTAAGATCAGTTTTTATCATAAAATGCTGACATCTGAAACTAACACTTTATCTTTCTGACAATTTGTAATGTTTGATTCAAATTAAAAGTAATAAAAGTATTACTGTCCCTTCAGGAATAACTCCCAAAAAGTTCATTACTGAGAGCGATCAGAGAAGTGTTTCTGAGGTCACGGTTGTATCACTAGTTTCAATGGGTTTGGCGCCATCTAGTGGCCATAAAAAAGACTGTCACGGCAGCGCGTATTATACACCGAAGCGTATTATCTAAGGGTTTTTCTGATTTATTTCCAAAAATATGACAAAGCGTATTATACACCGGAGCGTATTATACACCGACGAATACGGTACTATAATTTTAAAGCCACAGTACTGTACTATAGTTCATAATTTCTTATCTGGCAACCTGACTGACATGAAAACTACAGCATTTTTCAAGTAAGCCAGATTATTTTTTGTTTATTACCCCCAATAAACATAGAAAAATCACTAATGTTTCCACAGGTTGTTTTCGTGTAAACGGGGCCTTATAGTAGGTAGATCACATTGACTTTATCATTTCAAAAATAGCTCGCATGCTGAAGAAGTCTGAACACCCCTGCTCTATAACAACCAGCTTGCACCAAGGCAACACAGGACACTGAGGAAACACAAAACTCCTGAGATGTGTACAACTGGGTCGAATTAGGCTGAAGTGAGTTGTGCTGAAACTGGACAGTGCAAAAAGGGCAATACAGTAGTCTCTCCCCGAGATCTCCTCTGAGTTGGACATGCTCAGAACACCTTCATAGGGAGATGTTCTGACAAGACGTGCCAGATAGTCATCGACTGTTGACCAAATCACCAGGATAACCTGCTTGTTTTAATAATTTATTTCTCTCTGTTCTTAATAGCACTCGCCTTAACAGTGAACATGAAAATCATTAACACAGCCATCTTAAAAAGAGCATGACATAAAATCAAACGATTTCTGTTCTCTTCCTTTTAGCGAATAAAAGAAAGACAAAATTAAAGAGCTTTAAAAGGTATTTCAAAAATAGTTTGTTGGTTCTTTTCTCTCATTTCACATGCAAATATAAAGCCTGCACATTTATTTTAGAATAAAATTTAAAAAAGACTATTTACACAAATATAGCTTGAGACGTTTCTCTGGTTCATTGAAGATCTCTGTGCTAGAACAGAGGCTGGAGCAGTTTAAATTGGAAACAGGACGCAGACCCCAATAAATCAGAGAGATCAGAGAGAAATACTGCTCAGCTGACATGGCCATGGTCGTGTGGCCCCATCTCCGAGGACACCATGACTTCATAAACAGCTCACCCTGGGTCAGACCGTGCGCCGTGACAAATCTCGCCATCCAGGACGGCGACAGGGCGCACCTTCCGCCTGGACTCTTGCGTAACAGGCCGACGCTGTCGCTTTAACTCTTTCTGGGCGTGTGATTGGGCAGTGATGCCGCTTTGAGATCCAATCTAAAGTCAGTTACACAATAATTAGACCAGATTCTGCAGTAATAGGAGAGGGCATGGGTTTTTGACCTGGACAGGTGCCAACATACCCCACCACCTCCATCCTCGTGCCCCCCCTCCCCTCAGCACGGCCCTGCCCTGGCTCCGGCCTGGCTAACACCGGCACTGGAGCTGAAGCACCATGACCTGACGTTGTGCTATACAGTAGCTCGAGCCGTTCTCCGGCTGGGTTCAAGAGAAGCTAGCCCACGCGGGGCCTGGCGCATGCGGGGAACAAGACATAAAAAGAGCTAGGGGTGTTACTCACGGCTGACTTTCATGCTGCCGAAAGCAGATGGCTGCGGCACTGGTTTGCAGCTCTCCGCGAAGGATGTGGTCCTGGGCCGACCCGACATGGTGGTGATCCGATCCCGTCGATTCACTGCGACTTGCTAAACGGCAGGGCTGATCGATGCGCCGAACCTTCTCATCCAAGAAGGATGTCAGTAAAAACGTGTGTAGCTCGGGATTCTCGGGAACTTTTATTATCCCTCGATCCTTTACGCCACTTTTTATATATCTCCTACGAAAGTGTCCTTTCTTCTTGGCCAGCGATGGGTCAATCAGAGCATCGTTTTGTCCTCAAACTCCAGGTTTTCTCTCAACGGGCCTCAGAAGACTCGTGAATCTGGCCTCTCCCTGTGGCCCCGTTCAAAGCCAAATGCGAAGTGTTCCTGTGTGGACCCCGCGAATGTAAGAATGGTCTGGTTCCGGTGTCAGCCTCAGATAAATGTGGCGTTTTCTTGTCGATTCCAGATACATGCGGCTCCTCTTCATATCCCGATGTGGAGGCTCATTGATCCGGCTGCCATGGCGGCTCCCTCGCTATCCCGAGCCTACAGACAGTCCAAATGAAAAACCGCCTGGCGCCACGGGCTCCTTTAGCGAATTAGCCGACTTTAAGCTAGCACCAAACACGGCCTCGTCGTCGTCAAATGTCGGCGTCTAGTACCGAGGCTCTGGTGCGGCGAGCTGCTCGGAAAATAACGGTCTTTAAGGTACAGAGTGCGACGATACCGAACGTCTTTTTTTATTCCTTCCCCACAGGATTCGAGCTAGAAGTCTTTGTCGCTGCGCACAATACGTACGCAGTTTCCGTAAAGGGTTACAGAAGTCGCTCTGCCGCCGAGTAAAGAAGTTCACGCTGCTGACGTAGCTTGGAACGAAGAATAGGAAACCCGTGAACGCGTTTACGCCGAATCTGGGGTGGTGGATTGAACCAATCAACGGTGGTTATCCTTCAGAAGTGGGCGTTGCTCTGTGCGCCTCTAATCCAATGAGAGTGCACGTCTTGAGCACCACATGGCATAATTTGCTCGTCTCCGCCCTCTTTACTTCAAAGGCATTTTGCCGTGCCAGGGAAAATAGGCGGGGCTTCTTTCAAGATTGACAGCTTTTTTAACCAATGGAGCTGCAACCTCCACTGTCTGTTGAAAATGTCCCAGCTGCCACAGGGAGCCGGTGGTCATGCAGCACTGTTGCTATGTTAAGTCACAAAAGCCTGCCCCTTTACCTTTCATGGACACGTTTTTCTTTCTTTTAGGACGTGTGCCTTTTGGCATATCCTTATATGTGTCATTGCTCTAACTGTATTAAACATTTTGCTGCAAATCAGTATTGCTCTATGAGTAGCTTTGGTTCACATCTTTCTCCACATTATAAATACAGTACTGTAGTGTGTTACCAATTGTTTTAATACTTTTAAGCCAGCGAATTGTTTGCATTGGATTTTGAACATTGAATATAATACAATTATTAATAACCACAGGATGTAATTTATATTTTACTAATTAAATATTTATAATGTAGTGGTAACAAAGTGGTACCATATACAGTACTTATATCAGACTATGTGAGGTTTAAATTATACACATTAAAGTGAATATCACAACTACTCAACGTTAATGAGTGCACCCTTTTTACCTCATAATGAAAGTATTTGTTTTGTTAGTCTGTTAGCAAAATATCTCATCAAAGAGAGGACCGATTTTAAATAAACTCAGAAATTATTTGTTCATTGTACATAGTAGTAGTTGTACTTGATTCAAGATGGCCACCACTGCTAATCAACTTAAACAAACACATTAATGGTTATAAATCTGTCCATTTTTCGGGTATTTTGCTAAAGTTTGATCTCGGTAGTATCTGAGAGTTATCGATACATTTTCTGATTGTTAACAAACCATATGAGATATTTGTTTCAAACTGTGGAGTGAGAGGCGGCAGGTGCTACACAATCCTTCAAGGAATATTTGATTCTGTTCTCAAGTTTTACACATCAGGATACAAAATATACAAAACCCAGTGCTTCTAAAATGTTAAATTGTTCCAAAGCATTTGAACATACTGTTTCACACATTTTCACAAATGTTCACAAAAAAATGCATAAAAATACAAACGTGATGGATGGAATATGGATATAAGCACTTTTTTCATTCAACCTTTATATACACGGTAGTCTCATTGAATCATGAGGACTCGTTTACAAGAGAGACGTGTTTTAAAGAGAAAAAACTACAGATGAGCCGTTTACAAGAGAGACGTGTTTTAAAGAGAAAAAACTACAGATGAGCTACACACAACAATAGACAGTCATAAAAGGCATATGAAATGAAAAGTAAATATAAGTCAGAGCGTCAGAGTCAGAGATTCTTTATTGTCATTCGCACCACATGTGATACATGTGATGAAACAAGATTATGTACACAGGGTCCCAGTTACATCCAACAATAAAATGTAAAAGAAAAACAGGAATAACATCTAAGATATGAACAAAGAAAGACATCAACTAAAAATACACTAAGCACTAATATCATAAAAAACATTACTCCAAACAGCAGCACGAACATGAGTCTGTATGAGCAGATGAACTTGAATGAACACAGCAACATGAAACAGAATTTTTGTCAGCAGCTACATGAAACAGGTCAGCAGCAACATGAACAGATCAGCAGCAACATTATGTGATATTTCACAGTGATTTTTTTTTTCATTCAACCTTTATTTAAACAGATAAGTCACATTGAGCCTCGAAGGCTCATTTACAAGTGAGATCTGTTGGACAGACAATAAAAGTGGTGAAAAATTACACATAGGGTTTGGAGACAAAAAAAAATTCCTAACACATTTTTGACCTCTGAAGGTTAAAAATGTGATAATGAAAAAAAGTCTTGCACACAAGCACATAATGACACCGACATTATAGGCTACGTTCACACAGCAGGTCTTAATGCTCAATTCCGATTTTTTTTTTTTAAATCCGATCTTTTGGTGTGAACGTTCACACTACATTTTATATGCGACCTGCATCAGACCTGCATGACTCTAGTGTGAACAATCTACAGTACATTGCAGAAGCGACCCGCATGCGCAGAAGAAAACGTGTCTCAGAACGTGACGTGACACGCAGGCTGCAAGTTGCTTGTTTGGGCTTGTTTTCATGGGGCTGGTCGCTTGTTTTAGTCCCGAGATCTGTCAACACTGCTGACGCAGCACCCTGTGTTTGAGGAAGTAAACATGGACGCGCGCGACAGTTTTCAGTGTGTGTTCGTAATTTTGAAGTTGTTGTCCAATCGGGGAAAGCTAAACATCCAAATGATTAAAGGCAAAAGAAAACTGAGAAGAAAGCAAGCGAGTGGTGTGTGACGTTGGTCTCACATCACTGCAAGTACAGAGAGCTCGCCCCCCCTAGCCCCCACCCCGCTCTGAGCTGCCGGCCGCTACTGCTGTCCCCTCTGTCTGTACAAACACGCGCGGGCTCACAGCCGCACAGTTCTGAAAAAGTCAGATGTAAGTCACATGAGCGTTCACACTGCAGTCGCTTTGAAAACATCAGATATATATCCGATTTAAAACCACATACTGAAACGGCCTGGGTCGGATTTGAAAACATCGGATTTGTCGCGTTCAGACTGTCATAAAAAAATCGGATATGGGTCAGATGGGGCAAAAAAATCGGATTTGGGTCGGATTTGCCTGCAGTGTGAACGTAGCCT
>JBBPBX010086258.1:0-14935 GCA_038048925.1 Garcialebias charrua | reverse complement strand
CACACCAATTCTGTTTAAAATTCAGAGATGTGAAGAGCTTAATGTGGAAATTGCTCTGTTCTCCATCATTTTTTTTTTTTTTTTTTAATTTGAAAATCAAATAAAAATTCCCTTTTGAGTGTTATTTTAAATCTCTTCAGTATTTAAAATGAGCATAAATTGTTTGTCTGTACCTCTGTTATTCTAAAATTTGTATTTAGAATAAACAGGAGTTTTTGTTTGCGTACAGAACAATTTTAAAAGCTGGTAATTCACCATAAAAATGCTGACTTCTCATGATGTATTTGAGAAAACTCATCTGTCAACGTCTTTTAACCAACAGGGGGCAGCTTTGAGTCTATATTTATCACGTGGAGACTGATTTATTTCATTCAGTATTTAACTGAAAACTACCTTTTAGAGTTAGTTTCTAGTATGTTCGTGATAAACGCTCGAACTGCGGTCTTGTCAGAGACAAATCTATGTTGTTAGACAGTTTAGATGGCTTGAAATGAGTGTTTAAACTCTCAGTGAAATCTCAGTCTGTCCTGTGAGTTGATGAACTGCTTGTCACCCGAAAGTGCACCTGGAAATGACGACACAAGTAGGCGGGTCGACGCAGCGCGTCACCAGCTTCCGTTGAGCGAGGCGGAGCTCGCTAAACAGATACGTGACGTCAACCAATCAATCACAGCGTTTGCAGTGCATTACCCAAGCGTTCATGGTGAATGTAGTTTCTTACCTTCGACCAATGCAGTACCGGAAATGACGACAAAGTGGGTTGGTCGCAACGGCGTGCGTTCCCAAATCAGCGAATCAGCGTTCGCTACGAGAGTGATTGACAGCTCACAGCTCTCGTTTCATCCAATCACAGCTCATAAACAAAACGTGTGGGACCGGGACACGTAGCTCTTTAACGTTAGCTTGCACAACAGAACACAACTTTATAGACCCTTAAAACAACTCAAACGCTTTAAATTAACTTCCCAAAATTCTGAAACGTGGCAATCACAATTAAAACAGGCACGACTTAGCTACATTCAGTAACCCAGCACTTCAGCTGCAGAACAAACACGGACTCGCTCGGAGCCACTTCAAGGTCGGTTCCGGTCCACTTTTCAATGGAGCAGGAAACGGGTCTGACAGAACCCAGCCGACACGTTCTAACAGTAATATGCTTTTTCGACCTGCTCTAACTTGCAAAAATACCACACACAGCAATCTTGTAGATGTTAAAGTAGCTTTCAGGCTTTTGACTCGGCGGTCATTATGCAGTGAGATTGCCTCAGCTTGTGCAACGTAATCTGGACCGGGTCCTTATCAGAACCACCAGACACTTCCCACACAGCGAGACAGATCCCCACCAAACTACTTATAGCGTTTCAAAAGTTGAACAAATAACAATTTCAGCTTCAAATGTCATTAACTGCAGTCCTGCAATCGTTCTGAACACTTTTCCAGCCAAAATAATTAATCTGTTAGAGTCTAAAACTTGGATCCCAATATGCAAACATGACGTTACAGTTCACGAGAGATCACAGTTTTATCAATAAACTTTCAGAACCACGTACGAGGCCACCAGATGTAAAGGATTATGAGGAGGTCAATATTAATACTGACCTCTTTACCTTAATTAATTTACTTATTCAGATTGAATAGTAAATTCACGGATTCTTTTCTTTTTCAGTTTACTCAATATATCTGTGATCTTTATGATGGACAAATAAACAGAGCTATAAAGTGACAATGGACACGTTAACTTAGTTTGATATGTCAAAGAGACACTATCATTTATTTAAAATGAATCAACTAAATTAACACCATTACACTTGATTGACATGATTTCACTTTCTTTCAATTCAAATACGTCAGCACACTTAAATTTAACACAACAGACATAAATACTAGATGTTAAACATATTTAGTCTGAGGGCTCTTTAAACTTAATTATAGTTTCCAGCTTAGATTGGGAGGGGAAAGAATAGGAGGAAAGATTTAAGAAGAAATTATCGTGAGCATGATACCAGAGTGACACTTCTCATCCGACTTCTGCTAAAATCCAGGTACGTTTTGTAAACAGCTCTTTACCTTTTGACGACAGCCCGGTAAGAGGGAAGACCTTGTAGCTTTTCAGATGCACGGGTCCTTGTGGGAACCAGTACAATACCTTCGAGCAGGGTTCTGGTTTACGTTTCAACGTCTCCTGGTTTTCGCTTGGTCATCAGAGAATATGTCAGCTTCAGGCCTCTGACTTCAAGATAAACTTATTCCAGGAAGGAATAAACAAAGTTTTTGAGCTTACGCTCGTTCGAAATGGACCCATAACAACATGTTATCAGTCCCAGCTGGATGACGAGTCCTTAGCGCGTGACTGGTGGTCATTCAGCTCTTTGGAAAGTTCACATCATCTTTCGAAGCTCCCAGAAACTCTGAAGCGTTTCCGCACAGTTAGAACTTAAAAAGCCTTAGAGAGGAGTTCACTTGCCTTATCAGACCCAAGGTTACAGCCAGCAGCAGAGAGAGATTTGTTTAGGGAAAGGCACAGCAAGCTGGAGCCCTTTCATGAAAAACAACGGATTACTGTCCTCTGAGTTTCTAAACAAAACCGTCCGGTCTCTGTGACCCGAGACTTCACCTTTAACCCAGCAGTGAACACAGTTTAAACTCTTACAGAATAACACAGCTTAAAAGCACACATCATGAAAATGACAAAAGTTATTCTTTTGATCACATCAGCCTAAAATCAAAGATAGAAATAGTCTCTTTTGGTGACTATATTTATCAGATTACAGCTAAATGAATGATTTTGTAGTAAATGTCTTGCTTTACTGAAAGGTCAGTAAAGGTCATCACTGGACAGTTCAAAAACCTTAATTTGACCCTGGGTAGGTCCACTACATATTTTAAGTTCAATTGGGTGTGGTGGCCATTTAGAATTTGGTTGACTGCAAAAGATAATCTGTTGTAAATTCAACTTTTGTATTCTAAGAGTTTAATTTAACTTTCTTGCACAGGTCATGAAATATTTTGCTAACAGACAAAAACACAAACACGATCACCTGCCTTCTGGTGGTGGGTGATGACAATTTGCTAGAACAGCCCTGCATGCAGACTTTTACAAGAAGGTCTTTTACAAGAAGGTGAACATTTGAGGGGTTTTGAGAGGAGAGGGTAAAATCAGAAAACTATCTGAATGTAAATATCTGCATCACAATAAATCTCTGAAGAAACAAAAGAACATCTCATCAGATTAGTTTCTTTAATTAGACTGAACCACTAGACTGAGGAACAGCTTCTACCCTGAGGCTGTTAGACTCATGAATAAATAAAAATAAAATTAAAATAAACACTGCAAAATATCACATCATGCTGATGCTGATATGTTTTCTTGTTGCTGTGTTCATCTGTGTTCATCTGTGACCATCTGCTCATACAAACTCATGTTCGTGCTGCTGTTTATTCCCACTATATTAGGCTTAGTGTATTACTAGTTGATGTTTTTCTTAGTTAGTTCTCGATGTTATTACTGTTTTTCTCTTTCATTTGTTGTTGGATGTAACTGGGACCTCGTGTACATAATCTCGTTTTCATCTCATGTACCACATGCGGTGCAAATGACAATAAAGACTCTCTGACTCTCTCTGACTCTCTCTTTAACTTTGGTCATTATTCCTGATTATATATGAGGAATTGCATTAATAATTTTACTGAACATCTACTGTATTGTGAATGCTTTAACAAGATGTGCAGTTGTCAGAAAAGCCAAACGGTTTCAACAAAAGACTTGTCATGTTGAGAAACTGCAGGTTCTTCCATTTCATGGTAAAGAGGAAGTGACATCATCAGGAAGTCATGCCATGTCTGACTTGAAAGGCTTTAAGAGACTAAATCTCAAAGACATCAGGCGAATTAAATCTAAAAAATAAAAAACAACTCAGACCTGTCTCATGTCAACCATCACTTAACCCACCCCGTCACCCTCATCTTCATCAGCGTGACCCTGCCAGGCACCAGCAGCATGTCAGGGGGTGGAGGGGGAACTTAATCAAGGCTTCTCCTGTTACAAAAGCCCCTCTGCTTATGTAGACAAGCAGTGGCAGGCCGCTGGAGACAAAACAGTAAGACATGGGAGCAGATATTTGTCCTCAGGAAAGCTGAATCTGGACTGCTGCTCCCGTGAAGTCGGGCTGGTAACGACTTGGTCGCACAATTAACACAAAAAGCTGAAAGTAAAGTTTTTTTGTTAGTTAGTTTGTTTTCCTTCCTGAATTCTTATTTTATGATGCAGTCCCATTTTACATCTAACAAGTGTCTTATTACATGGTGGAAGAAAAAACAACTTTACAATTTAATAGTCAATTTAACAGATTTCATTTGAATGAGCAAATCTGATCAAAAACAGTGACACGTGTTTCAATTCAGAACATTCAAAACTTTGTTAAGGTGCTTCAAAATCTGCCTTTAAGTTATTTATAAACTCAGTCTGTGTTGAAGTGCGTCTTTCACTTTAAACACATGTAGTAGCCTTTTCAACCTAACATGTCTAAAACTCCAATTTTTATCAAAAATACAGATCATATCTCAAAATAAAATGTGCTACTACTACCTTTTATTGTCTTCCCTCGCAACTCTGTCTAAAAATAGCGCCCTCAGCAGTAAACCGGAAGTGACATCACAGGAGGGGAACGTTCGTGCTTTAGCTAAGAAAGATATGGGATCACACCAGGAGGAGGCAACAGATTGTAAAGTTGTTTTGACATAAGTATGTCATCTCTGACTATTACATCAAATATCTAGCCAAATAACTTCTAGATATATACTACCTAAAGCTAAAAAAAATTTATTTATTTATATATAGAGATACAGCATTAATTACACCACTGATGGATTTAACATTAGCCTAATCTTTAGCTCCCGAAACAATTTTTTTTCTAAACCACTCAGTTGATATATTTTCTGCTGACAGACAGTAATTATATGGGTTTTATTTACAAACTGATGACCTGTAGAAGACATTTGAGATAAAATTCGATTTTTTTATTCACTTTTTAAGACGCAACCGTGTAGGGATAGCTTCGGTTTAGCTCTGTGCATTTCGTAACTTATAGCTCCTGAACCACTTTCAACCATTTCAACCAAAAAATAAATAAATAATATTCTTGTCCTTACTTCTGAAGCCCATCCTGTGTTTGTTCAGGTCGTTGTCGTTGTAATCCTCCTGACAAATCACAGAGTTGGTCGTGACACTTCTGTTGGTGAAATCCTGCCTTTTCAACCGGACAAACCTCACCCAAGCTCTGAAAGCTGGTTTTTTTGGTGCGGGAAATCGATGGACACTATGTCCAGACAAACTGGAGTTCGAACAACCCCCGCACACACAAATATGAACCATTATTGGACCTCTTTCGCTTCAATACAATTCAATACAACAACTTCCGACTACGTCGCCTCTTCCGCCTACGTCACGTGTCACGTGACTCCAAAACCGCACGTTTTTTTAGGCTCAGTTTTTTTCCTCCTGATTTGTGGCTGTAAGGCTCTTGCTATTAATTTGGAAAGCAGGGAGGATTATCAAAATTACTGTATTACCTCTAAATATTATTTTTCTGCCCAAAAAACTAACATGAAACATGCACTTTAATTCAATTCAATTCTTCTTCTTCTTTCGGCTTTTCCCTATTCAGGGTCTCCACAGAGTCATCCTCCTCCATCTCACTCTGTCCTCACTCCAGCTACCTCCATGTCCTCTCTAACTGCATCCATACATATCCTCTTTGTCTTTTTCCTGGCAGCTGCATTTCTAACATCCTTCTACCAATATACCACTGTCCCTCCTCTGGACATGTCCAAACCACTGTCCCTCCTCTGGACATGTCCAAACCATCTCAGTCTGGCCTCCCTAACTTTATCTCCCAGTTGTTCAACATGTGCTGTACCTCTGATGATCTCATTCCTGATCTTATCCATCCTTGTCACTCCTAAGGAGAACCTCAACATCTTCATTTCTGTCAGTTCCAGTTCTTTCTCCTGTCTTTTTGTCCATGTCTCTTTCTCCAGACCATACAACATAACTGGTCTCACCACTGTCTTGTAAACTTTCCCTTTGACCGTGAACAAGACTAAAGAGTGAAAAACACTTTGATGGTTATCAGAAATCCAGATTTGTTTGGTCATATCTAGACATAGACCATTTCTACAACACTTTGGGTTTAAAGTAAATTCCCTTTTCACAGGAGTTTAATCAGAAGGTCGATGCTGTGATTTGTTGGTTTTCTATGCTCATTTTCTCTATGCTCATTTTTTCAAGAATTCATTGAGTTAAGAAAAGCCATACATTTACAGCTTTAAGTAGTCAACAAGTCCAGAAAAACAACATAGTTCATTTAGTACTTTAGCAATAAACTGACAAAAAGTACTGTTATTCAAGCCTTTTTGAATGTGTAAACAAATCAGAGACTCTCTGGGTAAAAACCTGAGGTCAGGCTAGAGACAAAACATAACCATGTGTTCTTAAAAAACATAAAGGTAAAGTAGCAGCAGGGAACACAGTAATAAAAAAACAAATCTTTCAAAGGTTACAGAACAAAAACCTGAAACATATTCAGTCTTACAATTGGGGTCAGATTTAAACTAAACACGTTTTTTTATTTTTTTTTATCGTTCCAACGTGGAGCGAGAACTGAAACCTGGAGGTGTTCAGGGATGAAGCTGAATTCTTTCAATAGGTAAAGAGAAGCAAAAAAAGATTTATTTCAAAGAGTGAAACATTCATTTTAAAGCTACAGGAACAAAAAAAAAATTTTGTTTTGGTATCCTGAGCATGATATATANTATATATATATATATATATATATATATATATATACATATATATATACAATATATATATATATATATATATATATATATATATATATATATATATATATATATATATATATATATATATATATATATATATATATATATATATATATATATATATATATATATATATATATAATATATATATATATATATATATATATATATATATATATATATATATATATATATATATATATATATATATATATATACATATATATATATATATATATATATATATATATATATATATATATATATATATATATATATATATATATATATATATATATATAAAAATATTATTTCTCACCCTCCGCGGGTGGTCTCCATCATTCTCTGAGCTCGGGTCCTCTACCAGAGGCCTGGGAGCTTGAGGGTTCTGCGCAGTATCTTGGCTGTGCCTAGGACTGCACATTTCTGGACTGAGATGTCCGATGTTGTTCCAGGGATCTGTTTTAGCCACTGCTCCAGTTTGGGGGTGACTGCCCCAAGGGCCCCAATGACCACAGGCACCACTGTGGTCTTCACCTTCCAAGTCTTTTCCAGTTCCTCTCTGAGGCCCTGGTAATCATCTGACCTCCCATCACAATTTCTTGTTGACTCTGTTCCTGTGTCAAATAAGCACGAGATCCTGAACTGTTTCAATAAACATTTTGTTGCTTCTAGTTCTTTATTTGATACAGTTACAAACGGAAAATCGGCCACTTTATCTAATAATCAAACTTCAACAAATCAAATCCCTCCTACAAGCCAACCATCTGTTAATCACACCTTCTCTTTTTCTCCATTCTCAGTCAGTGAGGTAAATAAACTGTTAAATGATCTTGATCCTAAAAAATCTGCAGGTCCAGATGAACTTCCACCTTATTTCTTAAGGCTGGCTGCTCATATCATCACAGTCCCTGTGACCCACATCTTTAATCTGTCCATAAGCCAAAACACCATTCCGGATGCTTGGAAAACAGCCTTTGTTCTTCCTTTGCTGAAGGGAGGTGACCCCACCTCACTGAACAATTATCGACCGATCTCTAAACTCTGCATCTTAGCCAAGGTTCAAGAAAAACTGATAAACTCTCAGATCAAAAATTATCTGGACTCATTTAACATCTTACCTCTCCATCAATCTGGTTTCAGGAAAAAACACAGCACAACAACTGCTTCTCTGAAGGTTCTGAATGATGTTGTTGAAGCATTGGATGCTAAGGACTATTGTGCTGCACTTTTCTTAGACCTGTCTAAAGCTTTTGACACTGTGGATCATAACATCCTGTGTCATAAGCTCTCAGAAATCGGTTTCTCTGATCACACCATCGGTTGGTTTTCTAACTATCTTTCCAATCGGAGGCAATGTGTTCAACATAACGGTGCTTCTTCCAGCTATTTAACAGTTAAAAATGGTGTACCACAAGGCTCAGTTTTAGGACCAACTCTCTTTACAATCTACATAGCTAATGTAGGTCACTGCATCCCTGATGCATCCTTACATTTCTATGCTGATGATACAGTTGTTTATTGCCGAGCTAAAACAGTAGCTAAGGCTTTCCAGTTACTACAATCCGCTTTTGACATCATCCAGTCAGATTTGTTCCGTCTCAAACTTGTCCTAAATGCTGATAAAACAAAAGGGATGTTTTTTTCAAATAGGAAGGCGGTTCCAGCAGATCCTCCTCTGATTTTATCTTCAAATGGTGTCCCTATTGAGTTTGTTGATTCCTATAAATATCTGGGTATCCTGATCGATTCACATCTCTCTTTTAAACTCCACGTGGAAAACCTAGTGAAGAAATTGAAAGTTAAACTGGGTTTCTTTTTCAGAAACAGATCATGTCTAACACTGAATGTTAGGAAACGCCTTGTATCTGTGACTTTCCTTCCCTCCATTGATTACGGTGACATTCTCTACATGAATGCTCCTACAAGCACCCTGCGGATGTTGGATGTTGTCTATCATGGTGCACTAAGATTCATAACTGGTTGTGATTATCGTACCCACCACTGCACCCTGTATTCACTGGTTAACTGGACATCATTAACCTCACGCAGACTCTTCCACTGGTACATTTTCATCTTTAAATCACTTCTTGGTCTGCTGCCCTCATACATCTCCTCCTACATGTCTTTGCGTGAGTGCAGCTACAGTGTGCGCTCTCAGGACATGATTACCTGCAGTGTTCCGTCAGTGAGGACTGAACTTGGAAAAAGGGCCTTCTCCTACTCTGCTCCTGCTTCATGGAATATCTTACAAAAAGATCTGAAGCTCTCGACCTTGACTTCTCTAAATGGTTTTCAGAATCTGTTGGAATCCTGGCAAAAACCAATGCAGATTTGTTCCTGTCTTTGATTTTATACGTCTACCTTATAATGTTTTGCTAGTTTTTTGATACTTTGTTAAAAAAAGAAAAAAAAAAAATCTTTTGTTTTTTTCTCTCTTTTTGTTTTCTATTGTTTATTGTTTGTTTGTTTATTGTTTAATGAAATTCTATCACTGCTGTTCATTGTTCTTTAGTTTTAGCAGGTCGCTTTCGTAAATGAGCCCATGAGGTTCAAAAGATTTACCTGACTAAATAAAGGTTGAATGAATGAATGAATTTCTCCAGTTTCTCATGCTCCTTATTCCTGATGTTGTAGTCACTTGGTATTGCTACATCCACCACAACGGCTTTCCTCTGTTGTTTATCCACCACCACAATGTCCGGTTGATTTGCCATTACCATTTTGTCTGTCTGAATCTGGAAGTCCCACAGGATCTTAGCTCGGTCATTCTCCACCACTTTCGGGGGGGTCCCCCACTTTGATCTCGGGGCTTCCAGTCCATATTCTGCACAGATGTTTCTGTACAGTATGCCCGCCACTTGGTTATGCCGTTCCATGTATGCTTTCCCTGCCAGCATCTTGCACCCTGCTGTTATGTGCTGGACTGTCTCAGGGGCCTCTTTGCACAACCTACACCTTGGGTCTTGTCTGGTGTGGTAGATCTGAGCCTCTATTGCCCTGGTGTTTAGGGCCTGTTCCTGTGCAGCCAGGATGAGTGCCTCTGTGCTGTCCTTGAGCCCAGCTTTTTCCAGCCATATATATATAGGTAACCCCCCACTTACGACTCCATCGACCTACGAACAACGGGACCTACGAACATATCATATTTAATAAAAATATGAAATTACTGTATTAAAAAAAATAATAATATATATATATTTTTTTTTTTGTGTTTAAATGTTCTTAATTTCATGTGTACATCACTTTGTTGCAGCTGTGGTTGTTTTAAAGGCTTTATAAATAATAATTATGATAAAAAAGATCATTTCTGATCATTTTTGAGCAATCTTGGGCAACAGGAAGTAGGTCTTCAGTTTACACGGTCACAAATTAATGTAGAACACCGGACGCCATTTTAGGTTCAGTCACTGGGGTCTCCGGTCACAGAACACCGGACGCCATTTTAGGTTAGCTGCCCGGGAGCCAGCCGAAGACTGGTGACCAGGATGGCTTCATATGGATTAATTACGAGCTGGAAACGTCTCTGTGAACTTTGTGGATGTCTCAGGCAGCAGCGGATTTATCGCTGATCGTGCCAGGCCGCTGCGCGAACACCTCCGGCCAGGCTCTGGCCTGGCTAGCTCCAGAAGCTAACACGGGAGCTAACACGGTAGCCGGCCGAAGACTGGTGACCAGGATGGCTTCATATGGATTAATTACGAGCTGGAAACGTCTCTGTGAACTTTGTGGATGTCTCAGGCAGCAGCAGAAGCTGCAGATTGATCGCGCCGCCGCTCCAACACCAGCTCATGGCTTGGCTAGCAGAAGCTAGCCAGCTAGCTAACACAGGTCTGGAGCAGCTGCGGTGGTTCACTGGCCGGCCGCCGCGCTGCTCGGCCCGACAACAATCAACGCATGGCAACCTAAGATGTCGGCTTTGACCATCTCAAAGTAAGAAAATATATTTTTATTTATTCTGTAAATGTGAATAGCAATGTTTAACATTACAGTACACTACTGTACATGCTTAAATGTGTGCGCGCGCTCCGTTAGCATGATAAATAAAGGTTGAATGAATGAATGAATGAATAATTTTTTTTTTTTAATAATTTTCACCCCCTACCTACGGCAGAATCGAGCTGCGAACCGTTCTTAGGTCCCGAACTCGTTCGTAACACGGGGGTTCCCTGTATATATATATATATATATATACAGCAAACCCTCGACCTACGTCACCTGCGACCTACGGCAACTCAGACTTACGATTTTATCATATTTAATAAAAATATGATTAAAAAAAAAAAAAATTATTATTATTTTTTTTTTTTGTGTTTAAATGTTATTAATTTCATGTGTATAGCACTTTGTTGCGGCTGTGGTTGTTTTAAATGGCTTTATAAATAAAGTATAATTATTAATATTTCGTTTTTAATTACAATCTGATCGTATTTACGCAACTTCCGGTCGTTTCCGGTCGTTTCCGGTCGTCATGTTACAACCGGTCCGGTCAATGGAGGAGCTCCAGAGGCTACTGAGGACCGTGTGTCCGTTCAGGGTTGCCTCATACGGATAAATTTGCTGGAAACACTCGGCCAACTCTGTGGACGTCTCAGGCCCGGAGGAGCAGCCGCGGATCGCCCCGCGATCGGCGGCCACAACGCCGCCCGACATGCTAACGACAGCAGCTAACAGAGCAGCTAACACAGGCGAAGACACCGAGCCGACATGCCGCGGAGGAGCCATCTGCGGCCGCGAGCTCGCCGCAAATGTCCGCCTGGCAGTCGGGGGACACCGAGCTAACGCGGAGATACAAAGCCGACAGCCTTTTTGAATGAACTGACATGCTAACCAGTGCTGCTACTGGCGCGGCCTAACCGTAGCTAACGCCGAGCAGCTGTTTTGGAGGGAGGAACATCGCGGAGAAACGGCTTTCAGTAAGTTTTTTTTTCTTTCTGGCTCCAAATGTATGAAGTTAAGAAGCTAACAGTCATTCTTTTAAACAGTTTTGACCACGTGTGTGCGTGTGGAGCGTAAGGAAGCTGTGGGAGCTCTCACCCGAGCTGATGCTATAAGACGAAGGCAGGCTTTGACCAGCTCAAAGTAAGACATTATATTTTTTTATTATTTGTACAGTACTGTATTCATTTACTGTACAGTTCTGTGCATGTTCATGGCCTAGTATGTCTCCTTTTTCAGTCTCATGCCATTAAATATGTGTGCGGCGCTCCGTTAGCGGTATAGCCGCGACCTATGTCAGAAACGCGGACCTACGACAGGCAGGTGTTTTTGGTCCGCGAGGTACGACAACATCGACCTAAGTCACACACGTAGGTCCCTATCCCTGACGTAACTAGAGGGCTACCTGTAGTTGCCACTATTTGGCGCATGCTTTTATATCCACTCATCTAATTGCGTCCATGTGGATGTAATAATCGTTAATCATGTGTGTTTGGTGGGATTAATGATTGTTTTCACATCATGGACACAGTTTCTCAGAATCACCTGTAAGTGTCGCCAAAGGAACAAAGACCACAGAAACGTGCGTACGCCAACAGGGGAGCTTGCGTGGAGGTGCGCAGATATTCACGTTCAGTTCAGTTTTGATACATACGGGGTTTTGCGTGGAAAGTGACGTGCGCACGGTTTTTGTGCGTGCGCACGGTTGATACATGAGGCCCCTGGACTCGATCCCGCGCCCTCAGAATCAAGAAACAGTCGAACTGTCCACCAATTTATTGTGGCCCTGGGACAAATTAAAAATAAGATTTGATCAAAACAAATGCATATTTCTAATCAAACCAAAAAGGAACGTTGAGGAATAA
Organism: Garcialebias charrua; assembly: GCA_038048925.1. Lineage (NCBI taxonomy): Eukaryota > Metazoa > Chordata > Actinopteri > Cyprinodontiformes > Rivulidae > Garcialebias > Garcialebias charrua. The sequence continues at coordinate 2,291 of JBBPBX010086258.1, read as the reverse complement.
GTAAAAATGTAATCAGATTATCAAGGTTCATGCTCAGTAATCCAGGTAAAAAAATCCAACAATGTTCAGTCAGGTCATCTGGACAGTTTATTTTTTTTATTATTATTGTTGTTGTTGAGAGACGTTTCACCCTCCATCCGAAGAGCTTCATCAGTCTGAGGAGTCACAAACAGTTTTACCCACTAATATCAGTTTCCCCACTACAGTATACTGTAATCAGATTACATGAAGCAGAAGCAGATTAAATCAGACAAACAACCATCTGCACCTAGGGACAATTTAGAATCACCAATCAGTCTAACATGCATGTTTTGGTCTCCACCCAGAAAGCCCCCTGGCCTTTCAATCAATCCATCGACCTTCTCGCTGAGAGGCGACAACTCTAGCAACTGAGCCACCGTGCCGCCCTGATTATTGATCAGTGAAGACAAAAAGACAAGACTGCCACTGGTGTCTGTTTATACAGAATATGAACTCTCACAGTCAGATGTCAGAAAACTGTCCCTGAGAGGACACCATCCAACCATCCGTCGACCCGACGAGCGGCTGCCGCAGCTGTCAGTCATGTTGATTGATGGAGCTGTCGGCCAGTGGAGCTAAAGTTCACCGAGGGCCGGCCGATCGATCGAGCTTTTTAAATATCACCCGTCGATTAGTGGAAACAAATGGAGACAAAGTTCAGAGTTCAAAGTTTAACCATGAGTATTTTATTATTTCAGCTCCAGGAAGGAAGCTGGAAAACATTTAGTCAACAAATAAATTAAGTTTACAGCTGTTTGCTCATCAAAGGGATAAATAAATAAAGTTAAAGTTGCAGTATGTAGCTTTTTTTATAAACATATTTCTTCTCTCAGTCACTATTTTTTGTCAGAGTGATGTTAAACAGGTAATCTTTGAGATATACTATATTCCTCTGGCGTCTCCCGGTGGTTAAAATAGCATTTATAAAAACCAGAGCGGGCCGTTTTTGACCAGCCAATAAAAACAGAGTTATTTTCATGAACGAGCTTCCCCCGCCCTCCCCCCGCCTCTCCCAGCGGCAGCGCGCAGCAGCCGGGCGGGCACGCTCCCGTCTCAAACAGTAGCTGTTTCAAGATGGCGGAGGTAGCGAGAGCTTCGAGTGCTCAAAGGATTGCCAAGCGATGCAGAGTTAGCAACTTTCCTGCTTGAAAAGTAAGTGTCTTTGCTTGAATCATGTGATAGCGCAAATGCCATGAAATTATCTACAACAGGCTAAAACCGTTTTCCGGCCTACAGCTGACGTGATGCTAATGGCAGCAGCTAACTCATTCAACCTCAGTATTGTTTTGATACGTGCATTTAGTTATCCTAACTTATTGTATTGTGGATCAGCGTGCAGATATGTTGAAAGTACTGTAACTGCGCTGTCTGTGTAAGAGAGGCATGATCACAACTAGCAATTAGCATATTGTCTGCAGATCATTTGGTGTTCATAATCTAAAAGTCTGTTAGTTGTACTACACAATATATGTTGTTGATGCATACATCTCAACCTCTTTGGACGTTTACCTGTATAAAGGGCCTCAAAAATTATTAATTTTTGGAATAAAATCTGTAAAACTTGCGGTGGGGTGGACGAGTTTGCTGCGGACATGAGCATGCAGTGAAGCAGGATGAAAGGAGAGCATAAAAAGTTCAAATTTTACTTCTAGCAGCAGAACAGGATGGAAGATGGCTGTTTGATGCTATTTTTTAAATCATCCTACATGCTTTGATATGTTAGATAAATTTGTCATTGTGTGATAAATGTGTTGAAAAGAATATCTGATTATTGTTTGAACTACATTATATGTTTTTATGCAGAGATGATGACTTTGGGGAAGGTCTCAGAAGTGAATTTGGGGAGACTCCCATTCAGGTTTTGGAAACAAGGTAAGTAAGGGGAAACTGTATTTATGTCAAGATTATTTTATGGTTTGCACTGCAACTAATATAACTGTGATCATAATATTATTACACAATTTTACTTCTAGCAGCAGAACAGGATGGAAGATGGCTGTTTGATGCTATTTTTTAAATCATCCTACATGCTTTGATATGTTAGATAAATTTGTCATTGTGTGATAAATGTGTTGAAAAGAATATCTGATTATTGTTTGAACTACATTATATGTTTTTATGCAGAGATGATGACTTTGGGGAAGGTCTCAGAAGTGAATTTGGGGAGACTCCCATTCAGGTTTTGGAAACAAGGTAAGTAAGGGGAAACTGTATTTATGTCAAGATTATTTTATGGTTTGCACTGCAACTAATATAACTGTGATCATAAT
>JBBPBX010086257.1:0-14936 GCA_038048925.1 Garcialebias charrua | reverse complement strand
ATCATCAACAGGTGATGGAGGCAGCTGGAGATGAGCACCAACAGGTGGTGGAGGCAGCAGGAGATGATCATCAACAGGTGATGGAGGCAGCTGGAGATGAGCACCAACAGGTGATGGAGGCAGCAGGAGATGATCATCAACAGGTGATGGAGGCAGCTGGAGATGAGCACCAACAGGTGGTGGAGGCAGCAGGAGATGATCACCAACAGGTGATGGAGGCAGCTGGAGATGAGCACCAACAGGTGGTGGAGGCAGCAGGAGATGAGCACCAACAGGTGATGGAGGCAGCTGGAGATGAGCACCAACAGGTGGTGGAGGCAGCAGGAGATGAGCACCAACAGGTGATGGAGGCAGCTGGAGATGAGCACCAACAGGTGGTGGAGGCAGCAGGAGATGAGCACCAACAGGTGATGGAGGCAGCAGGAGATGAGCACCAACAGGTGGTGGAGGCAGCAGGAGATGAGCACCAACAGGTGATGGAGGCAGCAGGAGATGATCATCAGCAGGTGATGGAGGCAGCAGGAGATGAGCACCAACAGGTGGTGGAGGCAGCAGGAGATGATCATCAGCAGGTGATGGAGGCAGCAGGAGATGAGCACCAACAGGTGGTGGAGGCAGCAGGAGATGAGCACCAACAGGTGGTGGAGGCAGCAGGAGATGAGCACCAACAGGTGGTGGAGGCAGCAGGAGATGATCATCAGCAGGTGATGGAGGCAGCTGGAGATGAGCACCAACAGGTGGTGGAGGCAGCAGGAGATGAGCACCAACAGGTGATGGAGGCAGCAGGAGATGATCACCAGTAGGTGATGGAGGCTGCAGGAGATGATCATCAGCAGGTGATGGAGGCAGCAGGAGATGAGCACCAACAGGTGTGGAGGCAGCAGGAGATGATCATCAGCAGGTGATGGAGGCAGCAGGAGATGAGCACCAACAGGTGATGGAGGCAGCAGGAGATGAGCACCAACAGGTGATGGAGGCAGCAGGAGATGAGCACCAACAGGTGATGGAGGCAGCAGGAGATGAGCACCAACAGGTGGTGGAGGCAGCAGGAGATGAGCACCAACAGGTGGTGGAGGCAGCAGGAGATGAGCACCAACAGGTGATGGAGGCAGCAGGAGATGAGCACCAACAGGTGGTGGAGGCAGCAGGAGATGAGCACCAACAGGTGATGGAGGCAGCAGAAGATGAGCACCAACAGGTGGTGGAGGCAGCAGAAGATGAGCACCAACAGGTGGTGGAGGCAGCAGAAGATGAGCACCAACAGGTGGTGGAGGTAACAGAAGATGATCATCAGCAGGTGGTGGAGGCAACAGGAGATGATCATCAGCAAGTGACAGAGGCAGCAGGAGAGGAGCACCAACAGGTGATGGAGGCAGCAGAAGATGAGCACCAACAGGTGACGGAGGCTGCTGGAGATGAGCACCAACAGGTGGTGGAGGCAGCAGAAGATAAGCACCAACAGGTGGTGGAGACAGCAGAAGATGAGCACCAACAGGTGGTGGAGGCAGCAGAAGATGAGCACCAACAGGTGGTGGAGGCTGCAGAAGATGAGCACCAACAGGTGGTGGAGGTAGCAGAAGATGAGCACCAACAGGTGGTGGAGGCTGCTGGAGATGAGCACCAACAGGTGATGGAGGCAGTAGGAGATGAGCACCAACAGGTGGTGGAGGCAGCAGGAGATGATCATCAGCAGGTGACGGAGGCAACATGAGATGAGCACCAACAGGTGATGGAGGTAGCAGGAGATGATCATCAGCAGGTGGTGGAGGCAACAGGAGATGATCACCAACAGGTGGTGGAGGCAGCAGAAGATGATCATCAGCAGGTGGTAGAGGCAGCAGGAGATGATCATCAGCAGGTGATGGAGGTAGCAGGAGATGATCATCAGCAGGTGGTGGAGGTAGCAGGAGATGATCACAAACAGGTGGTGGAGGCAGCAGAAGATGATCACCAACAGGTGGTGGAGGCAGCAGAAGATGAGCACCAACAGGTGGTGGAGGCAGCAGAAGATAAGCACCAACAGGTGGTGGAGGCAGCAGAAGATGAGCACCAACAGGTGGTGGAGGCTGCTGGAGATGAGCACCAACAGGTGATGGAGGCAGCAGGAGATGAGCACCAACAGGTGGTGGAGGCAGCAGGAGATGATCATCAGCAGGTGACGGAGGCAACAGGAGATGAGCACCAACAGGTGATGGAGGCAGCAGAAGATGAGCACCAACAGGTGGTGGAGGCTGCTGGAGATGAGCACCAACAGGTGGTGGAGGCTGCTGGAGATGAGCACCAACAGGTGATGGAGGCAGCAGGAGATGAGCACCAACAGGTGGTGGAGGCAGCAGAAGATGAGCACCAACAGGTGGTGGAGGTAGCAGAAGATGAGCACCAACAGGTGGTGGAGGTAGCAGAAGATGATCATCAGCAGGTGGTGGAGGCAACAGGAGATGATCATCAGCAAGTGACGGAGGCAGCAGGAGAGGAGCACCAACAGGTGATGGAGGCAGCAGAAGATGAGCACCAACAGATGACGGAGGCTGCTGGAGATGAGCACCAACAGGTGGTGGAGGCAGCAGAAGATAAGCACCAACAGGTGGTGGAGACAGCAGAAGATGAGCACCAACAGGTGGTGGAGGCTGCAGAAGATGAGCACCAACAGGTGGTGGAGGTAGCAGAAGATGAGCACCAACAGGTGATGGAGGCAGCAGGAGATGATCATCAGCAGGTGGTGGAGGTAGCAGGAGATGATCACCAACAGGTGGTGGAGGCAGCAGGAGATGATCATAGGGAGGTGACTGAGGCAGCAGGAGAGGAGCACCAACAGGTGGTGGAGGCAGCAGGAGATGATCATAGGGAGGTGACTGAGGCAGCAGGAGAGGAGCACCAACAGGTGGTGGAGGCAGCAGGAGATGAGCACCAACAGGTGGTGGAGGCTGCAGGAGATGATCATCAGCAGGTGACGGAGGCTGCTGGAGATGAGCACCAACAGGTGATGGAGGAAGTAGGAGATGAGCACCAACAGGTGGTGGAGGCTGCTGGAGATGAGCACCAACAGGTGGTGGAGGCTGCTGGAGATGAGCACCAACAGGTGATGGAGGCAGTAGGAGATGAGCACCAACAGGTGGTGGAGGCTGCAGGAGATGATCATCAGCAGGTGACGGAGGCAACAGGAGATGAGCACCAACAGGTGATGGAGGTAGCAGGAGATGATCATCAGCAGGTGGTGGAGGCAGCAGGAGATGATCACCAACAGGTGGTGGAGGCAGCAGAAGATGATCATCAGCAGGTGGTGGAGGCAGCAGGAGATGATCATCAGCAGGTGATGGAGGTAGCAGGAGATGAGCACTAACAGGTGATGGAGGCAGCAGGAGATGATCATCAGCAGGTGGTGGAGGTAGCAGGAGATGATCACCAACAGGTGGTGGAGGCAGCAGGAGATGATCATAGGGAGGTGACTGAGGCAGCAGGAGAGGAGCACCAACAGGTGGTGGAGGCAGCAGGAGATGATCATAGGGAGGTGACTGAGGCAGCAGGAGAGGAGCACCAACAGGTGGTGGAGGCAGCAGGAGATGAGCACCAACAGGTGATGGAGGCAGCAGGAGATGATCATCAGCAGGTGACAGAGGCAGCAGGAGAGGAGCACCAACAGGTGGTGGAGGCAGCAGAAGATGATAATCAGCAGGTGATGGAGGCAGCAGAAGATGAGCACCAACAGGTGACGAAGGCTGCTGGAGATGAGCACCAACAGGTGGTGGAGGCAGCAGGAGATGAGCACCAACAGGTGGTGGAGGCAGCAGAAGATGAGCACCAACAGGTGGTGGAGGTAGCAGAAGATGAGCACCAACAGGTGGTGGAGGCAGCAGAAGATGATCATCAGCAGGTGGTGGAGGCAGCAGGAGATGAGCACCAACAGGTGGTGGAGGCTGCTGGAGATGAGCACCAACAGGTGATGAAGGCAGCAGGAGATGATCATCAGCAGGTTACGGAGGCAGCAGGAGATGAGCACCAACAGTTGATGGAGGCAGCAAGAGATGATCATCAGCAGGTGGTGGAGGCAGCAGAAGATGATCATCAGCAGGTGGTGGAGGCAGCAGGAGATGATCATCAGCAGGTGATGGAGGCAGCAGGAGATGAGCACCAACAGGTGATGGAGGCAGCAGAAGATGATCATCAGCAGGTGGTGGAGGCAGCAGTAGATGATGATCAGCAGGTGACGGAGGTAGCAGGAGATGAGCACCAACAGGTGATGGAGGCAGCAGGAGATGATCATCAGCAGGTGGTGGAGACAGCAGAAGATGATCATCAGCAGGTGGTGGAGGCAGCAGGAGATGATCATCAGCAGGTGGTGGAGGCAGCAGGAGATGAGCACCAACAGGTGATGGAGGCAGCAGGAGATGAGCACCAACAGGTGATGGAGGCTGCAGGAGATGATCATCAGCAGGTGGTGGAGGCAGCAGGAGATGAGCACCAGCAGGTGGTGGAGGCAGCAGAAGATGATCATCAGCAGGTGATGGAGGTAGCAGAAGATGATCATCAGCAGGTGATGGAGGTAGCAGAAGATGATCATCAGCAGGTGGTGGAGGCAGCAGGAGATGAGCACCAACAGGTGGTGGAGGTAGCAGGAGATGATCATCAGCAGGTGGTGGAGACAGCAGAAGATGATCATCAGCAGGTGGTGGAGACAGCAGAAGATGATCATCAGCAGGTGATGGAGGCAGCAGAAGATGAGCACCAACAGGTGGTGGAGGCTGCAGGAGATGATCATCAGCAGGTGATGGAGGCTGCAGGAGATGATCATCAGCAGGTGATGGAGGCTGCAGGAGATGATCACCAACAGCTTGTGGAGGCAGCAGAAAATGATCATCAGCAGGTGATGGAGGTAGCAGGAGAGGAGCACCAACAGGTGGTGGAGGTAGCAGGAGATGATCACCAACAGGTGATGGAGACAGCTGGAGATGAGCACCAACAGGTGGTGGAGGCAGCAGGAGATGAGCACCAACAGGTGGTGGAGGCTGCAGGAGATGAGCACCAACAGGTGGTGGAGGCTGCTGGAGATGAGCACCAACAGGTGATGGAGGCTGCTGGAGATGAGCACCAACAGGTGGTGGAGGCTGCAAGAGATGATCACCAACAGCTTGTGGAGGCTGCTCGAGATGATCATCAGCAGGTGATGGAGGCAGCAGGAGAGGAGCACCAACAGGTGGTGGAGGCAGCAGGAGATGATCACCAACAGGTGATGGAGGCAGCTGGAGATGAGCACCAACAGGTGGTGGAGGCAGCAGGAGATGAGCACCAACAGGTGATGGAGGCAGCAGGAGATGATCACCAACAGGTGATGGAGGCAGCTGGAGATGAGCACCAACAGGTGATGGAGGCAGCTGGAGATGAGCACCAACAGGTGGTGGAGGCAGCAGGAGATGAGCACCAACAGGTGATGGAGGCAGCTGGAGATGAGCACCAACAGGTGGTGGAGGCAGCAGGAGATGAGCACCAACAGGTGATGGAGGCAGCAGGAGATGATCATCAGCAGGTGATGGAGGCAGCAGGAGATGAGCACCAACAGGTGGTGGAGGCAGCAGGAGATGATCATCAGCAGGTGATGGAGGCAGCAGGAGATGAGCACCAACAGGTGGTGGAGGCAGCAGGAGATGATCATCAGCAGGTGATGGAGGCAGCAGGAGATGAGCACCAACAGGTGGTGGAGGCAGCAGGAGATGAGCACCAACAGGTGATGGAGGCAGCTGGAGATGAGCACCAACAGGTGGTGGAGGCAGCAGGAGATGAGCACCAACAGGTGATGGAGGCAGCAGGAGATGAGCACCAACAGGTGGTGGAGGCAGCAGGAGATGAGCACCAACAGGTGATGGAGGCAGCAGGAGATGATCATCAGCAGGTGATGGAGGCAGCAGGAGATGAGCACCAACAGGTGGTGGAGGCAGCAGGAGATGATCATCAGCAGGTGATGGAGGCAGCAGGAGATGAGCACCAACAGGTGGTGGAGGCAGCAGGAGATGATCACCAACAGGTGGTGGAGGCAGCAGGAGATGAGCACCAACAGGTGGTGGAGGCAGCAGGAGATGATCATCAGCAGGTGATGGAGGCAGCAGGAGATGAGCACCAACAGGTGGTGGAGGCAGCAGGAGATGAGCACCAACAGGTGATGGAGGCAGCAGGAGATGAGCACCAACAGGTGATGGAGGCAGCAGGAGATGATCATCAGCAGGTGATGGAGGCAGCAGGAGATGAGCACCAACAGGTGGTGGAGGCAGCAGGAGATGATCATCAGCAGGTGATGGAGGCAGCAGGAGATGAGCACCAACAGGTGATGGAGGCAGCAGGAGATGATCACCAACAGGTGATGGAGGCAGCTGGAGATGAGCACCAACAGGTGGTGGAGGCAGCAGGAGATGAGCACCAACAGGTGATGGAGGCAGCAGGAGATGAGCACCAACAGGTGATGGAGGCAGCTGGAGATGAGCACCAACAGGTGGTGGAGGCAGCAGGAGATGAGCACCAACAGGTGATGGAGGCAGCTGGAGATGAGCACCAACAGGTGATGGAGGCAGCTGGAGATGAGCACCAACAGGTGGTGGAGGCAGCGTGGAGGCAGCTGGAGATGAGCACCAACAGGTGGTGGAGGCAGCAGGAGATGAGCACCAACAGGTGATGGAGGCAGCTGGAGATGAGCACCAACAGGTGATGGAGGCAGCTGGAGATGAGCACCAACAGGTGGTGGAGGCAGCAGGAGATGAGCACCAACAGGTGATGGAGGCAGCAGGAGATGAGCACCAACAGGTGATGGAGGCAGCTGGAGATGAGCACCAACAGGTGGTGGAGGCAGCTGGAGATGAGCACCAACAGGTGATGGAGGCAGCTGGAGATGAGCACCAACAGGTGATGGAGGCAGCTGGAGATGAGCACCAACAGGTGGTGGAGGCAGCAGGAGATGAGCACCAACAGGTGATGGAGGCAGCTGGAGATGAGCACCAACAGGTGGTGGAGGCAGCAGGAGATGAGCACCAACAGGTGATGGAGGCAGCTGGAGATGAGCACCAACAGGTGATGGAGGCAGCTGGAGATGAGCACCAACAGGTGGTGGAGGCAGCAGGAGATGAGCACCAACAGGTGATGGAGGCAGCTGGAGATGAGCACCAACAGGTGGTGGAGGCAGCAGGAGATGAGCACCAACAGGTGGTGGAGGCAGCAGGAGATGAGCACCAACAGGTGGTGGAGGCAGCAGGAGATGAGCACCAACAGGTGGTGGAGGCAGCAGGAGATGAGCACCAACAGGTGATGGAGGCAGCAGGAGATGAGCACCAACAGGTGATGGAGGCAGCAGGAGATGAGCACCAACAGGTGTGGAGGCAGCAGGAGATGAGCACCAACAGGTGATGGAGGCAGCAGGAGATGAGCACCAACAGGTGGTGGAGGCAGCAGGAGATGAGCACCAACAGGTGATGGAGGCAGCAGGAGATGAGCACCAACAGGTGGTGGAGGCAGCAGGAGATGAGCACCAACAGGTGATGGAGGCAGCAGGAGATGAGCACCAACAGGTGGTGGAGGCAGCAGGAGATGAGCACCAACAGGTGATGGAGGCAGCAGGAGATGAGCACCAACAGGTGGTGGAGGCAGCAGGAGATGAGCACCAACAGGTGATGGAGGCAGCAGGAGATGAGCACCAACAGGTGGTGGAGGCAGCAGGAGATGAGCACCAACAGGTGGTGGAGGCAGCAGGAGATGAGCACCAACAGGTGGTGGAGGCAGCAGGAGATGAGCACCAACAGGTGGTGGAGGCAGCAGGAGATGAGCACCAACAGGTGGTGGAGGCAGCAGGAGATGAGCACCAACAGGTGGTGGAGGCAGCAGGAGATGAGCACCAACAGGTGGTGGTGGCAGCAGGAGATGAGCACCAACAGGTGGTGGAGGCAGCAGGAGATGAGCACCAACAGGTGGTGGAGGCAGCAGGAGATGAGCACCAACAGGTGGTGGAGGCAGCAGGAGATGAGCACCAACAGGTGATGGAGGCAGCAGGAGATGAGCACCAACAGGTGATGGAGGCAGCAGGAGATGAGCACCAACAGGTGGTGGAGGCAGCAGGAGATGAGCACCAACAGGTGGTGGAGGCAGCAGGAGATGAGCACCAACAGGTGGTGGAGGCAGCAGGAGATGAGCACCAACAGGTGGTGGAGGCAGCAGGAGATGAGCACCAACAGGTGGTGGAGGCAGCAGGAGATGAGCACCAACAGGTGGTGGAGGCAGCAGGAGATGAGCACCAACAGGTGGTGGAGGCAGCAGGAGATGAGCACCAACAGGTGGTGGAGGCAGCAGGAGATGATCACCAACAGGTGGTGGAGGCAGCAGGAGATGATCATCAGCAGGTGGTGGAGGCAGCAGGAGATGAGCACCAACAGGTGGTGGAGGCAGCAGGAGATGATCATCAGCAGGTGGTGGAGGCAGCAGGAGATGATCATCAGCAGGTGATGGAGGCAGCAGGAGATGATCATCAGCAGGTGATGGAGGCAGCAGGAGATGAGCACCAACAGGTGATGGAGGCAGCAGGAGATGATCATCAGCAGGTGATGGAGGCAGCAGGAGATGAGCACCAACAGGTGATGGAGGCAGCAGGAGATGAGCACCAACAGGTGATGGAGGCAGCAGGAGATGAGCACCAACAGGTGATGGAGGCAGCAGGAGATGAGCACCAACAGGTGATGGAGGCAGCAGGAGATGAGCACCAACAGGTGATGGAGGCAGCAGAAGATGAGCACACAGCTTGTGGAGGCTGCTGGAGATGATCATCAGCAGGTGATGGAGGCAGCAGGAGATGAGCACCAACAGGTGATGGAGGCAGCAGAAGATGAGCACACACAGCTTGTGGAGGCTGCTGGAGATGATCATCAGCAGGTGATGGAGGCAGCAGGAGATGAGCACCAACAGGTGATGGAGGCAGCAGAAGATGAGCACACACAGCTTGTGGAGGCTGCTGGAGATGATCATCAGCAGGTGATGGAGGCAGCAGGAGATGAGCACCAACAGGTGATGGAGGCAGCAGAAGATGAGCACACACAGCTTGTGGAGGCTGCTGGAGATGATCATCAGCAGGTGGTGGAGGCAGCAGGAGATGATCATCAGCAGGTGATGGAGGCAGCAGGAGATGAGCACCAACAGGTGATGGAGGCAGCAGGAGATGAGCACCAACAGGTGATGGAGGCAGCAGGAGATGATCATCAGCAGGTGATGGAGGCAGCAGGAGATGAGCACCAACAGGTGATGGAGGCAGCAGGAGATGAGCACCAACAGGTGATGGAGGCAGCAGAAGATGAGCACCACAGGTGGTGGAGGCAGCAGGAGATGATCATCAGCAGGTGATGGAGGCAGCAGGAGATGAGCACCAACAGGTGATGGAGGCAGCAGGAGATGATCATCAGCAGGTGATGGAGGCAGCAGGAGATGAGCACCAACAGGTGATGGAGGCAGCAGGAGATGAGCACCAACAGGTGGTGGAGGCAGCAGGAGATGAGCACCAACAGGTGGTGGAGGCAGCAGGAGATGAGCACCAACAGGTGGTGGAGGCAGCAGGAGATGAGCACCAACAGGTGGTGGAGGCTGCTGGAGATGAGCACCAACAGGTGATGGAGGCAGCAGGAGATGAGCACCAACAGGTGATGGAGGCTGCTGGAGATGAGCACCAACAGGTGATGGAGGCAGCAGGAGATGAGCACCAACAGGTGGTGGAGGCTGCAGGAGATGAGCACCAACAGGTGGTGGAGGCTGCTGGAGATGAGCACCAACAGGTGGTGGAGGCTGCAGGAGATGAGCACCAACAGGTGGTGGAGGCTGCTGGAGATGAGCACCAACAGGTGGTGGAGGCTGCTGGAGATGAGCACCAACAGGTGGTGGAGGCTGCAGGAGATGAGCACCAACAGGTGGTGGAGGCTGCAGGAGATGAGCACCAACAGGTGGTGGAGGCTGCAGGAGATGAGCACCAACAGGTGGTGGAGGCTGCAGGAGATGAGCACCAACAGGTGGTGGAGGCTGCTGGAGATGAGCACCAACAGGTGGTGGAGGCAGCAGGAGATGATCATCAGCAGGTGATGGAGGCAGCAGAAGATGATCATCAGCAGGTGATGGAGGCAGCAGAAGATGAGCACCAACAGGTGATGGAGGCAGCAGAAGATGAGCACCAACAGGTGATGGAGGCAGCTGGAGATGAGCACCAACAGGTGATGGAGGCAGCAGGAGATGAGCACCAACAGGTGATGGAGGCAGCAGGAGATGATCACCAACAGGTGATGGAGGCAGCAGGAGATGAGCACCAACAGGTGGTGGAGGCTGCAGGAGATGAGCACCAACAGGTGGTGGAGGCTGCTGGAGATGAGCACCAACAGGTGGTGGAGGCAGCAGGAGATGAGCACCAACAGGTGGTGGAGGCAGCAGGAGATGAGCACCAACAGGTGGTGGAGGCTGCAGGAGATGAGCACCAACAGGTGGTGGAGGCTGCAGGAGATGAGCACCAACAGGTGGTGGAGGCAGCAGGAGATGAGCACCAACAGGTGGTGGAGGCTGCAGGAGATGAGCACCAACAGGTGGTGGAGGCAGCAGGAGATGAGCACCAACAGGTGGTGGAGGCAGCAGGAGATGAGCACCAACAGGTGGTGGAGGCAGCAGGAGATGAGCACCAACAGGTGGTGGAGGCAGCAGGAGATGAGCACCAACAGGTGGTGGAGGCAGCAGGAGATGATCATCAGCAGGTGGTGGAGGCAGCAGGAGATGATCACCAGCAGGTGGTGGAGGCTGCAGGAGATGAGCACCAACAGGTGATGGAGGCAGCAGGAGATGAGCACCAACAGGTGATGGAGGCAGCAGGAGATGAGCACCAACAGGTGATGGAGGCTGCTGGAGATGAGCACCAACAGGTGGTGGAGGCTGCTGGAGATGAGCACCAACAGGTGATGGAGGCTGCTGGAGATGAGCACCAACAGGTGGTGGAGGCTGCTGGAGATGAGCACCAACAGGTGGTGGAGGCTGCTGGAGATGAGCACCAACAGGTGGTGGAGGCAGCAGGAGATGAGCACCAACAGGTGGTGGAGGCAGCAGGAGATGAGCACCAACAGGTGGTGGAGGCAGCAGGAGATGAGCACCAACAGGTGGTGGAGGCTGCAGGAGATGAGCACCAACAGGTGGTGGAGGCTGCAGGAGATGATCATCAGCAGGTGATGGAGGCAGCAGGAGATGATCATCAGCAGGTGATGGAGGCAGCAGGAGATGAGCACCAACAGGTGATGGAGGCAGCAGGAGATGAGCACCAACAGGTGATGGAGGCTGCTGGAGATGAGCACCAACAGGTGATGGAGGCTGCTGGAGATGAGCACCAACAGGTGATGGAGGCAGCAGGAGATGAGCACCAACAGGTGATGGAGGCTGCTGGAGATGAGCACCAACAGGTGATGGAGGCAGCAGGAGATGAGCACCAACAGGTGGTGGAGGCTGCTGGAGATGAGCACCAACAGGTGATGGAGGCTGCTGGAGAGGAGCATGAGCAAGTTGTGGAGTCTGCGGTGGAAACCCCACGAGAGGACATCACTGTCGCTGCAGATGGGGAGGAGGAAGATGAACCAGCAGCAAAAAGGCGACAAACAGAATGTCAGTTGTGCGAACAAAGAAGAGCAGAAATTAATCGTCTCTTACAGGAAAACAGGGAGCTCAGGTCAGAGCTGAATAAAAAACAGCTAGACAAAGAATTTCTTAGGGGTGACACAAAAAAAGTCAGGTACTATACAGGACTTCATTGCTTTGCCGTATTGTTGTCATTGTTTGAATTTGAAATGAAACAGATCCATTTTGAAGTAAACATTTGATGTAATTAAACATTTCCAGTAAATGTGATGAACGTGTGAGTTAATACATTTTATAGAAAACACACAAAAATGTGCAAATATAAGTCAACAGCATGTTTTACATAATTATGTCTCCCTTGAAGTACAAGCTCTGAGAAATATCTTTAGGAAGCTTCATGCTTTCTGTAGACGTCCAGCCATGTCTGTGTGGTCCAGGTCACAGTGGTTTGATTCTGCACCTGTGCAGAGTGGGTGATGCTTCTGCAGGTGAACTTCATCTCCTGCCTCCAGCTGCTGGATGCTGCATGTCTTGTATCTGTGAGGGAACTTTCTCCAGGCAGCAGCGATCACACTGAGTCCATCAGAAGATGCTCCAAGTTCAGGAGTTGGTGTTTATGATGAAACCACATGCTTTAACTTTAAGATTTTTTTTACTGCTCGCTGTATTTTAATGTAGGTGTTTTGATGATTCACACACCATTTTATTTCTGTGTGTAGACACACTGTTACTCAGCATGACCCACGGTGTTCTGGTGGCTCAGAGTCAGAGCAGAACCTGTGAACAACACAATTAAAATGGTGAATGAAAAGACAATCTATAATATACAGTATATACTGTATATGCATCTTAATACATATACTGTATATAGTGATTATAGTAATCTAATCAAGATTTGAAGTCTACATGTTATTAGACATGCTCAAGTCATTAAAAATAAGGTAATTTTCAACTTGGACCTTTGTAATTTAGTTAAAAAACATACTTTAAAAATCAAGTGTTCTCAGTTTTTAATACTCCTAGCATACAGAAGGTTGTTTGATTCTGAAAGAAATGTAAATTAATAATTTATGTACAATTAAGGAGCCAAAAACAACGTACCTTCAACGTATTTACAATCTGGGGGCTTTAAAAATGTCCAAATCATCTACCCAGCTGTTCATAGATTGGACCAGCTCTCCCAGTGATTTGTAATTATAAAAATTATTTGTGGTGTAAACACTGACACAGACCAGGTCTGCTAAAATGACTGGGAATGTCAGTGGAGGCAAGTATTACTCCAGGTCTCTGCTCCATTTATTTATTTATTTCAAACGGGCAACATTTCAAATTATACCGATTTTTTTCCATGTAGTTTTTTTTTCTCGCCTGGGAGAAGCTTATTAGGATACAGTCCACTTTATTTTGCCTGCTTTTCAGAATCGTGACGGAAGATACAGCGCGAAAACAATGGAAAATCTCCTGAATTTCTTTTATTTTTTCTGAGGGCAACAAACATGGCGGTCGAGACCGGAACGCCCCGACACGCCCCGACACCCGCCCACACAGTGACGTGTGCTCCAAAGCTCTATCCACAATATTCCTGAAGGTGGCACTGTATTTGCGATTATGGGACTTACTTCCGTTTGACCCCGGAAGTAGAATTTCTGCATTGGCTCCTCGTTGTTTACTTGCTAATCTGTGCGCGTCGTAGAAGTTCTGTTAAAGTTCTGTTTTCTGTTATTTCGAGCTAATATTGTCACGAAGATGTCCTTGAGGAGCTCGGGTACCTGTTGCGCTGTTCGTGGCTGTACGAATAATCAGACGAAGCTGAATTTGTGGCTGCAACTAGTGTGTGTTGAACATGCTCCGAAAACAAAAACCTGCATCCTTCTTTGTGGCTGGGCTACGAGAAACCACCTGAAAAAAGACTCTGTATCCTCCAGAGGATCGAGAACACCAGGTATGATTTAAGAGACAGCTTTTAGTTTTATGATTTTATGTAGTCAGTGATTAAATGATACTAATATTTTCGTGCATAACTGGCAAATAAACACACGCACCTATATACTGTATGTATGCTGTCTGTGTATATTTATTTATACTGTATATATAATATAGGTGTGTGTTGTGTTTATTTATATATATATATATATATATAATATAGGTGTGTGTTGTTTTATATATATATATATATATATATATATATATATATATATATAATATAGGTGTGTGTGCTTATTTATATATATATATATAGATGTGTGTTTATATATAATATAGGCGTGTGTGTTTATATATATATATATATTTATATATATATTATATATATATATATATATAATCTAGGTGTGTGTGTTTGTGTGTGTTCATAAATGAACCCTAATGTTTGTATACTGTACTTTTCTTTTCCTCCTTTCTGTTATATTTCTGCATAAGGTGAGTTCCAGGGATGGATGGATGACGCTCCAGTTGGTCCAGGGATGGATGACGCTCCAGTTGGTCCAGAAGTTTGTGTGCAGTTATGTACCACAGCAACAAATGAGTGAAAATATAATTTCTATAAATAAATCTGCGTTTGAAGTGCATTTGGTGTTGCTGTGTTTCACCTTCTTTATTTCAATAAGATACGTTGTTTAATGTCTAATGAGAAGTTCTACTGCAAATAAAAAAACTAGATGTGATTGTTTTTTTGGCAACTTACCAGTTTAGTTTTTTATTGACAAGTACAAAACTTAAAAACATGCACGTTGCTGTGGTTCCTCCTCCAGGAGGAGATTGATAAGAATAAAAGCTATAATTATAAATTTTAGGCTGATTGGTAACTCTAAATTGACCCTGGGTGTGAGTGAGACAGGTCCCTCTTGTAAATGAGTCCCCGTGGCTCAACGAGGCAAGCCTGTATAAATAAAGGTTGAATGAATGAATGAATGAATAAACTAAAAACATTTGAAACTGAATACAATATGAGAACTGTGGGTGATTTGATGTCTTTTAATGAAAATGATTGGCTGCAGAATAAATACAAGAATAAATACCAGGTCAAATACACTCAACAAGAAATGATGGGCAGTTTCTGATTTTAAACAAACTGGAACAGATTCCTCATCATGTGGGACCACTGGACGACCACTGGACGACCACTGGACGACCACTGGACGACCACTGGACGACCACTGGACGACCACTGGACGACCACTGGACGACCACTGGACGACCACTGGACGACCACTGGACGACCACTGGACGACCACTGGACGACCACTGGACGACCACTGGACGACCACTGGACGACCACTGGACGACCACTGGACGACCACTGGACTGGACACCACTGGATGACCACTGGA
>JBBPBX010086254.1:0-14936 GCA_038048925.1 Garcialebias charrua | reverse complement strand
ATGGCCGAGTTATAGCCATTTGAAAGTAGCTATGGCGGCCATCTTGGATTTTTGATTTTGATATGAAATTTGATAGGAAACATTGTCGGCTATCACCATACCAAGTTTCAGCTCTATATCATTAAAATTGACCATTTTACAGTATTTTGACTTTTTTGCGTTGTCGGCCATCTTGGAAGTTGGATTTTCAATTGAAATTTATTAGGGATCATTGTTAGCTACCCATTTGCCAAATATAAGTTCCATATCTCAATCAAAATGGCCGCTTCACCTAATTTGCTTGTTCAAATGGCCGCTTCACCTAATTTACTTGTTTAATTCAAAATGGCCGTCTCACCTAGTTTGCTTGTTTGATTCAAAATGGCCGCCTCAACTAATGAGCATGTTTGATTCAATATGGCCGACTCACCTAATTAGCTAGTTTGATTCAAAATGGCTGACTCACCTAATTATCTTGTTTGATTCAAAATGGCCGACTCACCTAATTAGCTTGTTTGATTCAAAATGGCCGACTCACCTAATTAGCTAGTTTGATTCAAAATGGCCGACTCACCTAATTAGCTAGTTTGATTCAAAATGGCCGACTCACCTAATTAGGTAGTTTGATTCAAAATGGCCGACTCACCTAATTAGCTAGTTTGATTCAAAATGGCCGACTCACCTAATTAGCTAGTTTGATTCAAAATGGCCGACGCACCTAATTAGCTAGTTTGATTCAAAATGGCCGACTCACCTAATTAGCTAGTTTGATTCAAAATGGCCGACTCACCTTATTAGCTAGTTTGATTCAAAATGGCCGACTCACCTAATGAGGTTGTTTGATTCAAAATGGCCGACTCACCTAATGAGCTTGTGTATTGAACCTGCCTTGTATATTGCCTTGTATATCGAACAAAGATGGCGCCCTGATTCAAAATGGCCGCCTCACCTAATGAGCTTGGTTGATTCAAAATGGCCGCCTTACCTAATGAGCTTGTTTGATCCAAAATGGCCGTCTCACCTAACTAGCTTGTGTATTGAACCTACCTTGTATATTGCCTTGTATATTGAACCAAGATGGCGCCCTGATTCAAAATGGCCGCCTCACCTAATGAGCTTGGTTGATCCAAAATGGCCGCCTCTCCTAATGAGCTGGTTTGATCCAAAATGGTCGCCTCACCTAACTAGCTTGTGTATTGAACCTGACTTGTATATTGCGTTGTATATTGAACCAAGATGGCGTCCTGATTCAAAATGGCCGCCTTACCTAATGAGCTTGGTTGATCCAAAATGGCCGCCTCTCCTAATGAGCTGGTTTGATCCAAAATGGCCGCCTCACCTAACTAGCTTGTGTATTGAACCTACCTTGTATATTGCCTTGTATATTGAACCAAGATGGCGCCCTGATTCAAAATGGCCGCCTCACCTAATGAGCTTGGTTGATTCAAAATGGCTGACTCACCTAAGTAGCTAGTTTGATTCAAAATGGCCGACTCAACTAATGAGCTTGTGTATTGAACCTGCCTTGTATATTGCCTTGTATATTGAACCAAGATGGCGCCCTATGTGACTCAGTTTCTCTGAAAACTCAAGCCCCATTCTATTCCTATGGGAAATTTACGATTTTTGTTAGCGAAATATTTCGCCATGGTAACTCCGATTGCTTATAAAAGTAATAGCACACATCTCTGAGTCGGGCTGGTCGTTTTGATAGAACTTTTGTGGGGGTTCACTTTGTGGTTCGGTCCGTATTAAAGTTGAAAAAGATAACTTTTTCTGGTGTAGAATAATAAGTGGGCAGTAACCAACTAGTTCCTGGATTTGGAGATTCATTACGTCTTTGTTCGCAAATAACGTTGCCATGGTAACTCCGATTGCTTAGAAAAGTAATAGCACACATCCCAGAGTCGGGCCGGTCGTTTTGATATAACTTTTGTGGGGGTGCACGTTACGGTACGGGCCGCATTAACGGTGAACGACAATGTAGACACACGTTCGGACAGGATAACAATAGGTGGCTTCCATGCATTTACATGCAATGGCAGCCCCCAACTAGAAAGTTCCTGGAGAAACTTTGACGGGGGCTGCCATGTTGGTGCCGAAATTTTTTTCCCCACATTACTGTGTGCTTGGGATCATTCAAAGCTATTCTTTACAAAGTTTCAGCTAAATATATCAAAAAAGACCGAGTTATAATGGATTTTGTGTTTGCTGAGCTAGCTTTGTTTGCTAAGCTAGCTGTGGTAGCCATCTTGAATCAAAATGGCTCCAAAAGTTAATCAGTTATATAAATTTATGTCATGATTACTTTATGTGAGTTTCAAACAAATCCAACAATGACTTTCTGTTTTTTTCATGTAACTTGTCAGCAGCAGATAGTATGAGGAGTTTCCTCTCATTCATTTCCTATGGGAGAAACATGGCAACTTTGTTAGCAACATACATCACCATGGTAACTCCGATTGCTAATAAAAGTAATAGCACACATCACAGGGTCGAGACGAACGTTTTGATGTAACATTTGTGGGGGTACACATTAAGGTTCGGGCCGCATTAAAGTTGAAAGAAGAGCAAGTTTGCTGAAACGCAGGAGAGTAAAAGTAACACTAGAAAGTTCCGGGGAAACTTCGACGGGGGCTGCCAGGCTGGTGCCGGAATTTTTCCCCCCTCATTACTATGTGCTTGGGATCATTCGAAGCTATTCTATACAAAGTTTCAGCTAAATATATCAAAAAATGACCGAGTTATAATGGATTTTGTGTTTGCTGAGCTAGCTCTGTTTGCTAAGCTAGCTGTGGTAGCCATCTTGAATCAAAATGGCTCCAAAAGTTAATCAGCTCTATACATTTATGTCATGATTACTTTCTGTGAGTTTCAAACAAATCCAACAATGACTTTCTGTTTTTTTTTCATGTAACTTGTCAGCAGCAGATAGTATGAAGAGTTTCTTCTCATTCATTTCCTATGGGGGAAACATGGCAACTTTGTTAGCAACATACGTCACCATGGTAACTCCGATTGCTAATAAAAGTAATAGCACACATCACAGGGCAGAGACGATCGTTTTGATATAGCATTTGTGGGGGTACACTTTGTGGTTCGGGCCGCATTAAAGTTGAAAGAAGAGCAAGTTAGCTGAAACACAGGAGAGTAAAAGTAACACTAGAAAGTTCCTGGAGAAACTTCGACGGGGGCTGCCGGCTGTTGCCGGAATTTTTATTTGGTGCCGTACAGGCTGTTGCCGAATAGAAAAATTTTGATGTGAACATACTATGAGTTTGGTATCATCCAAAGCTACCACTATACCAAGCTTCAAATTAATATATCAAAAAATGACCAAGTTATAATGGATTTTGTGTTCACTGAGCTAGCTGTGTTTGCTAAGCTAGCTGTGGTAGCTATCTTGAATCAAAATGGCTCCAAAAGTTAATCAGTTCTATACATTTATGTCATGATTACTTTATGTGAGTTTCAAACAAATCCAACAATGACTTTCTGTTTTTTTCATATAACTTGTCAGCAGCAGATAGTATGAGGAGCTTCCTCTCATTCATTTCCTATGGAGGAAACATGGCAACTTTGTTAGCAACATACGTCACCATGGTAACTCCGATTGCTAATAAAAGTAATAGCACGCATCACAGGGCCGAGACGATCGTTTTGATATAACATTTGTGGGAGTACACTTTGTGGTTCGGGCCGCATTAAAGTTGAAACAAGAGCAAGTTAGCTGAAACATAGGAGAGTAAAAGTAACACTAGAAAGTTCCTGGAGAAACTTCGAAGGGGGCTGCCAGGCTACTGCCCGCTAGCAACCATCCTGAATACAAATGGCTCCAAATGTTCATAGCATACATCACAGAGCTAAATTAAAGTCTTGAAATGATAGTAAAAGGTGTTTGGGTTCACTTTCAGCTAACATTACACCAAATTTCAGCTAAATAGCATTAAAAATGGCCGAATTATGGTGTTTTTTATCTTTTAGATAAGGCGGCCATCTTGGATTTTTTAATTTTTAATCAGGGTTTATTAGAGCTCATTCTCAGCTACTAAGTTGCCAAGTTTTGTCTCAATAGCTCTAAAAATGGCCGAGTTATGGCATTTTTTGTCATTTAGCTATGGCGGCCATCTTGGATTTTTATTTTTGTTTTTTGTACGTGATAGAGAATGTCGTCAGCTACAACATCACCAAATTTCAGCTCTCTATGTATAAAGATGGCCGAGTTATGACATTTTTTCTTCTTAGCTATGGCGGCCATCTTGGATTTTTATTTTTGGTTTTGGTACTTGATAGAGGATGTCTTCAGCTACAATCTCACCAAATTTCAGCTCTCTATGTATAAAGATGGTTGAGTTAAAGCCATTTGAATGTAGCTATGGCGGCCATCTTGGATTTTTATTTTTGGTTTCCGTACGTGATAGAGGATGTCTTCAGCTACACCCTCACCAAATTTCAGCTCTCTATGTATAAAGATGGCCGAGTTATAGCCATTTGAAAGTAGCTATGGCGGCCATCTTGGATTTTTGATTTTGATATGGAATATGATAGGAAACATTGTCAGCTATCACCATACCAAGTTTCAACTCAGTATCACTAAAATTGACCATTTTACGGTATTTTGACTTTTTTGCGTTGTCGGCCATCTTGGAAATTAGATTTTCAATTGAAATTTATTAGGGATCATTGTCAGCTACCCATTTGCCATATATAAGTTCCATATCTCCATCAAAATGGCCGCTTCACCTAATTTGCTTGTTCAAATGGCCGCTTCACCTAATTTGCTTGTTTGATTCAAAATGGCCGACTTACCTAATTAACTAGTTTGATTCAAAATGGCCAACTCACCTAATTAGTTGGTTTGATTCAAAATGGCCGACTCACCTAATTACCTGGTTTGATTCAAAATGGCCGACTCACCTAATTAGCTGGTTTGATTCAAAATGGCCGACTCACCTAATTAGTTGGTTTGATTCAAAATGGCCGACTCACTTAATTAGCTGGTTTGATTCAAAATGGCCGACTCACCTAAGTAGATTGTTTGATTCAAAATGGCCGACTTACCTAATTAACTAGTTTGATTCAAAATGGCCGACTCACCTAATTAGTTGGTTTGATTCAAAATGGCCGACTCACCTAATTAGCTGGTTTGATTCAAAATGGCCGACTCACCTAATTAGCTGGTTTGATTCAAAATGGCCGACTCACCTAATTAGCTGGTTTGATTCAAAATGGCCGACTCACCTAATTAGCTGGTTTGATTCAAAATGGCCGACTCACCTAATTAGCTGGTTTGATTCAAAATGGCCGACTCACCTAATTAGCTGGTTTGATTCAAAATGGCCGACTCACCTAATTAGCTGGTTTGATTCAAAATGGCCGACTCACCTAATTAGCTGGATTGATTCAAAATGGCCGACTCACCTAATTAAGTAGTTTGATTCAAAATGGCCGACTCACTTAATTAGCTAGTTCGATTCAAAATGGCTGACTCACCAAATTAGCTAGTTTGATTCAAAATGGCAGACTCACCTAATTAGCTAGTTTGATTCAAAATGGCCGACTCACCTAATTAGCTAGTTTGATTCAAAATGGCCGACTCACCTAATTAGCTAGTTTGATTCAAAATGGCCGACTCACCTAATTAGCTAGTTTGATTCAAAATGGCCGACTCACCTAATTAGCTAGTTTGATTCAAAATGGCCGACTCACCTAATTAGCTAGTTTGATTCAAAATGGCCGACTCACCTAATTAGCTAGTTTGATTCAAAATGGCCGACTCACCTAATTAGCTAGTTTGATTCAAAATGGCCGACTCACCTAATTAGCTAGTTTGATTCAAAATGGCCGACTCACCTAATTAGCTAGTTTGATTCAAAATGGCCGACTCACCTAATTAGCTAGTTTGATTCAAAATGGCCGAGTCACCTAATTAGCTAGTTTGATTCAAAATGGCCGACTCACCTAATTAGCTTGTTTGATTCCAAATGGCCGACTCACCTAATTAGCTAGTTTGATTCAAAATGGCCGACTCACTTAATTAGCTAGTTTGATTCAAAATGACCGACTCACCTAATTAGCTAGTTTGATTCAAAATGACCGACTCACCTAATTAGCTAGTTTGATTCAAAATGGCCGACTCACCTAATTAGCTAGTTTGATTCAAAATGGCCGAGTCACCTAATTAGCTAGTTTGATTCAAAATGGCCAACTCACCTAATGAGCTTGTGTATTGAACCTGCCTTATATATTGGCCGACACAACTAAGTAGCTAGTTTGATTCAAAATGGCCGACTCACTTAATTATGTTGTTTGATTCAAAATGGCCGACTCACCTAATTAGTTAGTTTGATTCAAAATGGCCGTCTCACCTAATTAGCTAGTTTGATTCAAAATGGTAGACTCACCTAATTAGCTAGTTTGATTCAAAATGGCAGACTCACCTAATTCTCTTGTTTGATTCAAAATGGCCGACTCACCTAACTAGCTAGTTTGGTTCAAAATGGCTGACTCATCTAATTAGCTAGTTAGATTCAAAATGGCCGACTCACCTAATGAGCTTGTGTATTGAACCTGCCTTGTATATTGCCTTGTATATCGAACAAAGATGGCGCCCTGATTCAAAATGGCCGCCTCACCTAATGAGCTTGGTTGATTCAAAATGGCCGCCTTACCTAATGAGCTTGTTTGATCCAAAATGGCCGTCTCACCTAACTAGCTTGTGTATTGAACCTACCTTGTATATTGCCTTGTATATTGAACCAAGATGGCGCCCTGATTCAAAATGGCCGCCTCACCTAATGAGCTTGGTTGATCCAAAATGGCCGCCTCTCCTAATGAGCTGGTTTGATCCAAAATGGTCGCCTCACCTAACTAGCTTGTGTATTGAACCTGACTTGTATATTGCGTTGTATATTGAACCAAGATGGCGTCCTGATTCAAAATGGCCGCCTTACCTAATGAGCTTGGTTGATCCAAAATGGCCGCCTCTCCTAATGAGCTGGTTTGATCCAAAATGGCCGCCTCACCTAACTAGCTTGTGTATTGAACCTACCTTGTATATTGCCTTGTATATTGAACCAAGATGGTGCCCTGATTCAAAATGGCCGCCTCACCTAATGAGCTTGGTTGATTCAAAATGGCCGCCTCACCTAATTAGCTACTTTGATTCAAAATGGCCGACTCATCTAATTAGCTAGTTTGATTCAAAATGGCCGTCTCACCTAAGTAGCTTGTGTATTGAACCTGCCCTGTATATTGCCTTGTATATTGAACCAAGATGGCGCCCTGATTCAAAATGGCCGCCTCACCTAATGAGCTTGGTTGATTCAAAATGGCCACCTCAACTAATTATCTAATTTCATCCAAAATGGCCGCCTCATCTAATTAGCTTGTGTATTGAACCTACCTTGTATATTGCCTTGTATATTGAACCAAGATGGCGCCCTGATTCAAAATGGCCGCCTCACCTAATGAGCTTGGTTGATTCAAAATGGCCGACTCACCTAATTAGCTAGTTCTATTC
Source organism: Garcialebias charrua (assembly GCA_038048925.1). NCBI lineage: Eukaryota > Metazoa > Chordata > Actinopteri > Cyprinodontiformes > Rivulidae > Garcialebias > Garcialebias charrua. The sequence goes on along the minus strand of JBBPBX010086254.1, from coordinate 7,435 downwards.
AAAATGGCCGACTCACCTAACTAGCTTGTGTATTGAACCTGCCTTGTATATTGCCTTGTATATTGAACCAAAATGGCGCCCTATGTAACTCAGTTTCTCTGAAAAGTTAAGTCCCATTCATTTCCTATGGGAAATTTACGATTTTTGTTAGCAAAATATTTCGCGATGGTAACTCCGATTGCTTAGAAAAGTAATAGCACACATCTCGGAGTCGGGCCGGTCGTTTTGATATAACTTATGTGGGGGTGCACGTTACGGTACGAGCCGCATTAATGTTGATGGATGAATAATAAATAATAAATAAAGAAACCCTTATTGGGTGGAGAACAATAGGTTGCTGCTTAATGCATTTACAATGCATTTGGCAGCCCCCAACTAGAAAGTTCCTGGAGAAACTTTGACGGGGGCTGCCATGTTGGTGCCGGAATTTTTTTCCCCACATTACTGTGTGCTTGGGATCATTCAAAGCTATTCTTTACAAAGTTTCAGCTAAATATATCAAAAAAAGACCGAGTTATAATGGATTTTGTGTTTGCTGAGCTAGCTTTGTTTGCTAAGCTAGCTGTGGTAGCCATCTTGAATCAAAATGGCTCCAAAAGTTAATCAGTTATATAAATTTATGTCATGATTACTTTATGTGAGTTTCAAACAAATCCAACAATGACTTTCTGTTTTTTTCATGTAACTTGTCAGCAGCAGATAGTATGAGGAGTTTCCTCTCATTCATTTCCTATGGGAGAAACATGGCAACTTTGTTAGCAACATACGTCACCATGGTAACTCCGATTGCTAATAAAAGTAATAGCACACATCACAGGGCCGAGACGAACGTTTTGATGTAACATTTGTGGGGGTACACATTGTGGTTCGGGCCGCATTAAAGTTGAAAGAAGAGCAAGTTTGCTGAAACACAGGAGAGTAAAAGTAACACTAGAAAGTTCCTGGAGAAACTTCGACGGGGGCTGCCGGCTGTTGCCGGAATTTTTATTCCGTGCCGTACAGGCTGTTTCCGAATAGAAAAATTTCGATGTGAACATACTATGAGTTTGGTATCATCCAAAGCTACCACTATAACAAGTTTCAAATTAATATATCTAAAAATGACTGAGTTATAATCAATTTCTGTGTATTGTGAGGTAGCTGTGGCAGCCATCTTGAATCAAAATGGCTCCAAATGTTAATCGGTTCTAGACATACATCTGATAAATGCTTTCAGTGAGTTTCAAACAAATACAACAGTGAGTATATTTTCATCAGGCTCTAAATCATGTGACTTGACAGTAGCAAATTGTGTGAGGAGTGTTCTCCCATTCATTTCCAATGGGGAAATATGGCAACTTTGTTAGCAAAATACATCGCCATGGTAACTCCGATTGCCAATAAAAGTAATAGCACACATCGCGGGGCCAAGACGATCGTTTTGATATAACATTTGTGGGGGTACACATTGTGGTTCGGGCCGCATTAAAGTTGAAAGAAGAGCAAGTTAGCTGAAACACAGGAGAGTAAAAGTAACACTAGAAAGTTCCTGGAGAAACTTTGACGGGGGCTGCCAGGCTACTGCCCGTTAGCAGCCATCCTGAATACAAATGGCTCCAAATGTTAATAGCACATATCACGGAGCCAAATAAAATTCTTGAAATGATAGTAAAGGTGTTTGGGTTCATTTTCAGCTCCGATTACACCAAATTTCAACTAAATAGCATTAAAAATGGCTGAATTATGGTGTTTTTTCTTTTTAGCTAAGGCGGCCATCTTGGATTTTTATTTTCGTTTTTTGTACGTGATAGAGAATGTTGTCAGCTACAACTTCACCAAATTTCAGCTCTCTATGTATAAAGATGGCTGAGTTATAGCATTTTTTCTCTTTTAGCTATGTCGGCCATCTTGGATTTTTATTTTTGGTTTCGGTACGTAATACAGAATGTCTTCAGCTACAACCTCACCAAATTTCAGCTCCCTATGTATAAAGATGGCTGAGTTAAATCCATTTGAATGTAGCTATGGCGGCCATCTTGGATTTTTATTTTTGGTTTCCGTACGTGATAGAGGATGTCTTCAGCTACAACCTCACCAAATTTCAGCTTTCTATGTATAAAGATGGCCGAGTTATAGCCATTTGAAAGTAGCTATGGCGGCCATCTTGGATTTTTGATTTTGATATGAAATTTGATAGGAAACATTGTCGGCTATCACCATACCAAGTTTCAGCTCTATATCATTAAAATTGACCATTTTACAGTATTTTGACTTTTTTGCGTTGTCGGCCATCTTGGAAATTGGATTTTCAATTGAAATTTATTAGGGATCATTGTCAGCTACCCATTTGCCAAATATAAGTTCCATATATCCATCAAAATGGCCGCTTCACCTAATTTGCTTGTTCAAATGGCCGCTTCACCTAATTTGCTTGTTTAATTCAAAATGGCCGACTCACCTAATTAGTTGGTTTGATTCAAAATGGCCAACTCACCTAATTACCTGGTTTGATTCAAAATGGCCGACTCACCTAATTAGCTGGTTTGATTCAAAATGGCCGACTCACCTAATTAGTTGGTTTGATTCAAAATGGCCGACTCATCTAATTAGCTGGTTTGATTCAAAATGGCCGACTTACCTAAGTAGATTGTTTGATTCAAAATGGCCGACTTACCTAATTAACTAGTTTGATTCAAAATGGCTGACTCACCTAATTAGTTGGTTTGATTCAAAATGGCCGACTCACCTAATTAGCTGGTTTGATTCAAAATGGCCGACTCACCTGATGAGCCTGTTTGATTCAAAATGGCCACTTCACCTAATGAGTTTGTTTGATTCAAAATGGCCGACTCACCTAATGAGCTTGATTGATTCAAAATGGCCGACTCACCTAATTAGCTTGTTTGATTCAAAATGGCCGACTCACCTAATGAGCTGTTTGATTCAAAATGGCCGACTCACCTAATTAGCTAGTTTGATTCAAAATGGCCGACTCACCTAATTAGCTAGTTTGATTCAAAATGGCCGACTCACCTAATTAGCTAGTTTGATTCAAAATGGCCGACTCACCTAATTAGCTAGTTTCATTCAAAATGGCCGACTCACCTAATTAGCTAGTTTGATTCAAAATGGCCGACTCACCTAATTAGCTAGTTTGATTCAAAATGGCCGATTCACCTAATTAGCTAGTTTGATTCAAAATGGCCGACTCACCTAATTAGCTAGTTTGATTCAAAATGGCCGACTCACCTAATTAGCTAGTTTGATTCAAAATGGCCGACTCACCTAATTAGCTAGTTTGATTCAAAATGGCCGACTCACCTAATTATCTTGTTTGATTCAAAATGGCCGACTCACCTAATTAGCTAGTTTGATTCAAAATGGCCGACTCACCTAATTAGCTAGTTTCATCCAAAATGGCCGTCTCATCTAATTAGCTTGTGTATTGAACCTGCCTTGTATATTGCCTTGTATATTGAACCAAGATGGCGCCCTGATTCAAAATGGCCGCCTCACCTAATGAGCTTGGTTGATTCAAAATGGCCGCCTCACCTAATTAGCTACTTTGATTCAAAATGGCCGACTCACCTAATTAGCTAGTTTGATTCAAAATGGCCGTCTCACCTAAGTAGCTTGTGTATTGAACCTGCCCTGTATATTGCCTTGTATATTGAACCAAGATGGCGCCCTGATTCAAAATGGCCGCCTCACCTAATGAGCTTGGTTGATTCAAAATGGCCACCTCAACTAATTATCTAATTTCATCCAAAATGGCCGCCTCATCTAATTAGCTTGTGTATTGAACCTACCTTGTATATTGCCTTGTATATTGAACCAAGATGGCGCCCTGATTCAAAATGGCCGCCTCACCTAATGAGCTTGGTTGATTCAAAATGGCCGACTCACCTAATTAGCTAGTTCTATTCAAAATGGCCGACTCACCTAACTAGCTTGTGTATTGAACCTGCCTTGTATATTGCCTTGTATATTGAACCAAAATGGCGCCCTATGTAACTCAGTTTCTCTGAAAAGTTAAGTCCCATTCATTTCCTATGGGAAATTTACGATTTTTGTTAGCAAAATATTTCGCGATGGTAACTCCGATTGCTTAGAAAAGTAATAGCACACATCTCGGAGTCGGGCCGGTCGTTTTGATATAACTTTTGTGGGGGTGCACGTTACGGTACGAGCCGCATTAATGTTGATGGATGAATAATAAATAAATAAATAAATAAAGAAACCCTTATTGGTTGGATAACAATAGGTTGCTTCCAAGCATTTACAATGCATTGGCAGCCCCCAACTAGAAAGTTCCGGAGAAACTTCGACGGGGGCTGCCAGCTGGTGCCGGAATTTTTATTCTGTGCCGTACAGGCTGTTGCCGATTTAAAATGTTAATTTGAAGGTAGAAAGTGTTTGGGATCATCCAAAGCTACCACTATACCAAGTTTCACATTAATATATCCAAAAATGACTGAGATATATTCAATTTCTGTGTTTTGTGAGGTAGCTGTGGCAGCCATCTTGAATCAAAATGGCTCCAAATGTTAATCAGTTCAAGAGAAACATCTGATAAATACATTCTGTGAGTTTCAAACAAATCCGACAGTGATTATAATTTCATCAGGCTCTAAATCATGTGACTTGACAGCAGCAGTTTGTGTAAGGAGTGTTCTCCCATTCATTTCCAATGGGGAAATATGGCAACTTTGTTAGCAAAATACATCGCCATGGTAACTCCGATTGCCAATAAAAGTAATAGCACACATCGCGGGGCTAAGACGATCGTTTTGATATAACATTTGTGGGGGTACACATTGTGGTTCGGGCCGCATTAAAGTTGAAAGAAGAGCAAGTTAGCTGAAACACAGGAGAGTAAAAGTAACACTAGAAAGTTCCTGGAGAAACTTCGAAGGGGGCTGCCAGGCTACTGCCCGCTAGCAACCATCCTGAATACAAATGGCTCCAAATGTTCATAGCATACATCACAGAGCTAAATTAAAGTCTTGAAATGATAGTAAAAGGTGTTTGGGTTCACTTTCAGCTAACATTACACCAAATTTCAGCTAAATAGCATTAAAAATGGCCGAATTATGGTGTTTTTTATCTTTTAGATAAGGCGGCCATCTTGGATTTTTTAATTTTTAATCAGGGTTTATTAGAGCTCATTCTCAGCTACTAAGTTGCCAAGTTTTGTCTCAATAGCTCTAAAAATGGCTGAGTTATGGCATTTTTTGTCATTTAGCTATGGCGGCCATCTTGGATTTTTATTTTTGTTTTTTGTACGTGATAGAGAATGTCGTCAGCTACAACATCACCAAATTTCAGCTCTCTATGTATAAAGATGGCTGAGTTATGACATTTTTTCTTCTTAGCTATGGCGGCCATCTTGGATTTTTATTTTTGGTTTTGGTACGTGATAGAGGATGTCTTCAGCTACAATCTCACCAAATTTCAGCTCTCTATGTATAAAGATGGTCGAGTTAAAGCCATTTGAATGTAGCTATGGCGGCCATCTTGGATTTTTATTTTTGGTTTCCGTACGTGATAGAGGATGTCTTCAGCTACAACCTCACCAAATTTCAGCTCTCTATGTATAAAGATGGCCGAGTTATAGCCATTTGAAAGTAGCTATGGCGGCCATCTTGGATTTTTGATTTTGATACGGAATATGATAGGAAACATTGTCAGCTATCACCATACCAAGTTTCAGCTCAATATCACTAAAATTGACCATTTTACAATATTTTGACTTTTTTGCGATGTCGGCCATCTTGGAAATTGGATTTTCAATTGAAATTTATTAGGGATCATTGTCAGCTACCCATTTACCAAATATAAGTTCCATATCTCCATCAAAATGGCCGCTTCACCTAATTTGTTTGTTCAAATGGCCGCTTCACCTAATTTGCTTGTTTGATTCAAAATGGCCGACTCACCTAATTAGCTGGTTTGATTCAAAATGGCCGACTCACCTAATTAGCTAGTTTGATTCAAAATGGCCGACTCACCTAATTAGCTGGTTTGATTCAAAATGGCCGACTCACCTAATTAGCTGGTTTGATTCAAAATGGCCGACTCACCTAATTAGTTGGTTTGATTCAAAATGGCCGACTCACCTAATTAGCTGGTTTGATTCAAAATGGCCGACTCACCTAAGTAGATTGTTTGATTCAAAATGGCCGACTTACCTAATTAACTAGTTTGATTCAAAATGGCCGACTCACCTAATTAGTTGGTTTGATTCAAAATGGCCGACTCACCTAATTAGCTGGTTTGATTCAAAATGGCCGACTCACCTAATTAGCTGGTTTGATTCAAAATGGCCGACTCACCTAATTAGCTGGTTTGATTCAAAATGGCCGACTCACCTAATTAGCTGGTTTGATTCAAAATGGCCGACTCACCTAATTAGCTGGTTTGATTCAAAATGGCCGACTCACCTAATTAGCTAGTTTGATTCAAAATGGCCGACTCACCTAATTAGCTAGTTTGATTCAAAATGGCCGACTCACCTAATTAGCTAGTTTGATTCAAAATGGCCGACTCACCTAATTAGCTAGTTTGATTCAAAATGGCCGACTTCCCTAATTAGCTAGTTTGAATCAAAATGGCCGACTCATCTAATTAGCTAGTTTGATTCAAAATGGCCGACTCACCTAATGAACTTGTGTATTGAACCTGCCTTGTATATTGGCCGACTAAACTAAGTAGCTAGTTTGATTCAAAATGGCCGACTCACCTAATTAGCTAGTTTGAATCAAAATGGCCGACTCACCTAATTAGATTGTTTGAGTCAAAATGGCCGCCTCACCTAACTAGCTTGTGTATTGAACCTACCTTGTAAATTGCCTTGTATATTGAACCAAAATGGCGCCCTATGTTACTCAGTTTCTCTGAAAACTCAAGGTCCCATTCATTTCCTATGGGAAATTTACGATTTTTGTTAGCAAAATATTTCGCCGTGGTAACTCCGATTGCTTAGAAAAGTAATAGCACACATCTCGGAGTCGGGCCGGTCGTTTTGATATAACTTTTGTGGGGGTGCACGTTACGGTACGAGCCGCATTAATGTTGATGGATGAATAATAAATAAAAAAAATAATAATAAAGAAGCCCTTATTGGGTGGATAACAATAGGTTGCTTCCAAGCATTTACAATGCATTGGCAGCCCCCAACTAGAAAGTTCCTGGAGAAACTTCGACGGGGGCTGCCGGCTGTTGCCGGAACTTTTATTCCGTGCCGTACAGGCTGTTGCCGATTTAAAATGTTAATTTGAAGGTAGAAAGTGTTTGTGATCATCCAAAGCTACCAATATACCAAGTTTCAGCTAAATATATCCAAAAGTGATAGTTATAGTTAATTTCTGCGTTTGCTCAGTTAGCTGTGGTAGAATCAAAATGGCTCCAAATGTTTATCAGCTGTAAATCTGCTGATTATTTTTTGTGAGTTTCA
>JBBPBX010086252.1:0-14936 GCA_038048925.1 Garcialebias charrua | reverse complement strand
TTTACCTTGTTTTCATGAAAATTCCTTCGTGGCGGCAGCCATTTTAACTGACGACGTCAGTCGACGTCGTTCAAAACTCCGCCTTCTGTTCTCTGATTGCTCAGGAACACTTCTGATATAACGTCAGCTAAGAAATATATTTTTCTCAGCAAAGAAATAATAGTTTTTACCTTGTTTTCATGAAAATTCCTTCGTGGCGGCAGCCATTTTAACTGACGACGTCAGTCGACGTCGTTCAAAACTCCGCCTTCTGTTCTCTGATTGGTCCGGTCAAAAATCGACCGGAGAAATCGTTGTCTATGGGAGAAATGCCAGACCCTAGTACAAAGCGAAGTGAAGGACAAGGGTCTGGTTTTAACCAGGCTAACTTTTAACTAGAGAAACTGCATTTCCTGCAGAAATGCACTGTGAATGCGTATTGCTGAAGAACTTGCTGAGAAGCTGAAATTAGCTAAAAACATGCTGAAATCTAGCTAAAATGGAAGAACAAGCTAGCAGAAGAAAGCAGAAAGAACTCATATTTGATGAATTTTGTTTCAATAAGCAGAAATTATCATAAAAATTAGGAAATTAGATCAAAAAGCTGATATGAGCAAACAAATAGCTGAAAAGGCAGAAAGAAGCTTAAATTACCAGAAGAAGCAGCTGAAATAAGATCCAAAAATGAAGAGTTAGCTGAAAAGGCTAAATTTATCATAAAACAGCTAAATAGTAGATGAAATAGCAGAAAAAGCTGAAACTAGCTGAAAAAATATGAAAGGAGCATAACAAGCTGAAATGAGCAAAAATAAGTTAATTTGGCTGAAAGTAGCAAGACAAACTTGAATTAATTTGAAAACAGCTGAAATTAGCTAAAAATGCTAACAATTAGCTGAAAATGTATAGAACAAGCTTAAATTAGCAGAAGAAAGGAGACATGTTTGTCCGGTTAGGCTGAAAAAAGCAGAAATGAGCACAAGAAAGTGGAAATTATCAGAAAACGCAGAAATTAGCACACAAACACACACAAAAAAAAACCCAGCTGAAAAGAAGCTAAAAGGCAGAAAGAAGCTTAAATTACCAGAAAGAAGTGGAGAGAGCACATTTTTGCTGAATTAGGCTGAAAAAGTTCAAATGAGTGCAAAAAAAGTGAAATTAGCTGAAAAAGCTAAAATTAGCCTAAAACGGCTAAATAATAGCTGAAACTGCAGAAAAAGCTGAAACTTGCAGAAACACGATGAAAGGAGCTGAAATGAGCAGAAAGAAGTTAGAAGAAGCACAAAAATGTTAATAGTTAGCAGAAAGAATCTGAAAGTAGCACAAAACAGCTGAAAAAACAAGTTTAAATTTGCACAAGGAAGCTGAAAGAAGCTGAATCAGAACAAAATGTGAAAGGAGCAGTAAAAGGTTGTAAACAGATCTAAAGATTTGAAGGATGTAAAATGAGCTCAATTCATTTTCTATGAGAAGAAAAATATGGCAGAAAAAGCTAAACATTTCAAAAAGTTAAAGTTGCACCAATACCAAAAGCCATAGCACCCTTCTCCTGAAAGAGCTGAACGTTTTGATATATGATTTGTTGAAACAGCACAAAAACTGTGAAACAGGAAACATGCTGAAAAACATACGGAAGAAAAATGGATCACAATAGTGTGAATGCTTCATGAACATTCACACTATTGTGTGAAAACTGAGTGTACTGTTCATAAAACACATATTTTTACATGTGGCTTTATTTTATTCCAATGTTATCTTTATTTTAAATGTAAAACAAAAAACAAATAGTTATTTTATAGTGATTTTCAGCCATGAACTCATCAAATTGAGTCTTGGTGTCATTTTTTAAGCTAAGCTTCAGGTCAGGGTATATCTGGTCATACAGGCGTGTAATTAACTTAAAGCCGGTGGCTGCTCCACTCTGTTCTGTGCAGCTCTGAATTTTAAAGCTTCAGCTGTAACGTGCATACGTAGACAAATAGACACAGAGCGTCTAATTTGATTTAGTTATCACATCGGGCCATGACGACACCCCGGTTATTGAATAAGATAATGATGAGTCTTTGCAGAGTGTTGAAAATCACATTTCCCTGTCAGTGATGAACAGTTTGTTTAAGCCGATATGTCCACTCTCACAGGCACATTAAATACATGATACATGATACAACCTGATGTGAACAAACGTAAATCTGTAAAAGTTACTTCTACTCTCCGTTCAGCTTCAATCAAGTTTGTTCAGATTTGCTGGATTTGTGTTGGATGGGAGGTAATGAACCCCTGAGAGAGCAAAGCTGATGAGAGCGTGGCGCTGCTACTGGCATGAAATATAGAGCGCGGTGATCTGAACTGTTCATTAGAACAGTGGAGAAGGCGCGCCACGGAGTATGCATAGGAACACGAAGACGGTAGGAGAAATGTTAAAGTGTGTGAGGCTAGGCTACACTTTAACATTGGGGTTTTAGAGACTGAGCTGGGGTGCATAACTACAGCGTGTTTCTTTAAAGGCACAGACATCACAGACTGCGACAGAACAAAAAAAAAAAAGAGCTAAAGAAGTCCTGCTTTTTTTCTTCTTCTTCCAAACGATAAAACAGATCGTGTTTGTTCATGTGCGTGCTTTAAAGATGGCCAGCCTCACCAGCAGTAGTCCAGAAGATGCGGGGGCAGCACAGGGATGAAGATGTGCTGCCAGTACATCGGAAAGAGCAAAGCGGCCGCACCGTGGACACACGCAGTTAACTGTACAAAGAAAAAGAGGAGACGAGACAAACTCAACACAACTTTTCAATTCACTCTGTGTCAGAGGCTGTATAACACAGCAGCATGTATTATTCTAAAAAATATTTGTTGCAAAAAAAAGTTTGAGGCGGTGAGCTCAGTGAGTCGATGGTGAACATAAGATAATAAGAGTTTATGCACATTTTCATGAAACTCCTTCCATGAAACCCAATAGTCATGTAAACGTGATCGTTAAAGGTCCACTGACATTATCTTACAAATTTGCATGAAATGATAGAAGATATATATATATTTTATCATTCAACTATGTTTGTTTTTGCAAACAAAATGATAAAATAATGAAAATTCCTTCCAAACTGAGTCTAAAATTAAAAACAGCTTTTCTCTCTGAAAATTCCGACTACAAGCGAATGCAACATTTGTGACGTAGGAAGCAGGACCTTCAGTCTTCGTCTGCCATTAACGCATATTCATTCTCATCCAGATCGCCTTATTTTTTTGTGTAAAACTTAAAAAATGCCGGTTCGGTGTGTCACATTTGTGTGTTCTAATATCATCAGTGAACAAGTGAGCCTTTTCACTTTCCCAAAAGGTGTAAGACCTTCATCAAAAATGGAATAAATAAAGCTGCCTCCCCTCGGACTGAGCTCCCTGTTTCCTGAACAGGTAAGAGTCAAATACAAACAGGTGCAGACCTAAATTAGAACCTGCTGTTTCTGCTCATCTAACTTCCTGCTTCCAAAACTAAAGACAAATAGCTCAAATCTTAACTTAGATTGATAACTTTGTTGTTTTATTTCTTATTCGCCATGAATATTTATATGGGGCGTTCTAAAGACGTTCTCCTTCCTACGTCACAAATGTTGCATTCGCTTGTAGTCGGAATTTTCAGAGAGAAAAGTGGTTAATAATAATAATAATAAATTAAATTTATACCGCACTTTTCATTAATAAAAATCTCAAAGTGCTACAACAATAAAACAAGTGATAAAATCAAGTAAAATCAATAATGATATCAACTAAGATTAAAGACAGAATCATGTGGAGGCAGAATAGGCCTGCTTAAAAAATAAATAAATAAAACAAGTGATAAAATCAAGTAAAATCAATAATAATATCAACCAAGATCAAAGATAAAATCATGTGGAGGCAGAATAGGCTTGCTTAAAAAGAAAAGTCTTTAAGCCGTTTTTGAAGTCAACCAGTGACTGTGGAGCTCTCAGGTAGTCAGGGAGGGAGTTCCATAGGCGGGGGGCAGCCACACAGAATGCCCGGTCTCCCATGGTCCTTAATTTGGTTTGTGGAATGTGAAGTAGATTACTGTTCTGTGATCGTAGAGACCGGGTGGATGAATATGGTGCAAGAATGTCCTTTAGATAGTCAGGTGAAGTCAGGTTTTTAATTTTAGACTCAGTTTGGAAGGAATTTTCATTAATTTATCATTTTGTTTGCAAAAACGAACATAGTGGAATGATAATATATATATATCTTCAATCATTTCATGCAAATTTGTAAGATGATGTCAGTGGACCTTTAAATCCTGTTTTTTTTTCTCCAGTTGAGGCGACTGTCTAAGCTGAAGACCAAATTATCCAAAAATAACCTGGAGACAGTAATTCCTGCATTTATTACATCTAGGCTTGATTACGTACTGCAATTCACTCCTGTTTGGTATCAGTCAGGCCACCATTGCACGACTACAACTGGTCCAGAATGCAGCAGCCCAATTTTTAACCAGTACAGGCAAAAGTGAGCACATTACACCAGTCTTGGCCTCCCTGCACTGGCTACTGGTTCATCTTCGAATCCAGTTCAAAATTCTCCTGTACGTCTACAAATCGCTGAACAGTCTCGCCCCCGCCTATCTCTCTGATTTGCTACAGCCGTATGTCCCACCACGTTCTTTGAGGTCAGCGGACCAGTTACTTTTAACAGTTCCAGGAACTCGTCTTAAAGGCAGAGGTGACAGGGCCTTCTCTGTAGCAGGACCAAGACTCTGGAACAAGTTACCTCTGCTCATCAGACAGGTCCCCTCCCTCTCGGTTTTCAAATCCCAGTTAAAAATCCACTACTATTCCGTTGCTTTCAACACCAGCTGATCTGTGTTTGAACCCGTTTGCGTCACACAGGTTAGTCATTATTTTATCTGCAGCGTTTTTATGTCTATATTCAGTTTTTACTTCATTTTGTATGTTGCTTATGTGTTGCCTGTTTTTCTGTTTGTACAGCACGTTGGTTGGCCTTGTCGCTGTTTTAAATGCTCTATAAATAAAATGGTATGGTATTTTCACGTGAACTCTCCAGCAACTTAACTTTGAACATATCCAGACTCAAATATTAAAATTTCTCAGTTGACTTATGTTTTTTAACACCTTAGTACAAACATCTACTGTAAAAACGATAAATTAATTAAAACTAGAGAAATTGCATTTCCTGCAAAAATGCAGTGTGAATGCTTATTGCTAAAGAACTTGCTAAAAACAGCTGAAATTACTGTATTTTCCGGCCTATAAGTCACAGTTTTTTAACTAATTTTCATTTCCTGCGACTTATACGGCGAAGCAACATATTTATGCCCTGATGCATGCTCAATAATCAATAAGACATATTTATGGATTTTTTCCCCCATATTTTAGACCAATATTTGGCTGAGATATGACAGTTTCCATTCATTCTGACAAAAAAAATGGAGCAGTACCACTTTCGGCCGCTAGGGGCGCAGTATCACTTTCGGCCACTAGGGTCCACCGACCGTTCCCAACTCATGTGTCCAACAGCAGACCAGACCAGATGAGTCTTTGAATCCAAAACCCCATTCGTGACAGAATAATTCAGCCAAAATGGATTCAAAGTCAGAACAGGAGTGGCTTTCTAGGCTTGAGGGCTCCTTGACTAAGCTGGACCTTCAGATGCAGCTAGTAAAAACCATGCTCTGGGCCAAGTTTTCTATACCCACCCCAGAGACTTTTCCTCGCTCCTTGCCTGAAGCAGGTCCAGCCTCAGCTGCAAACTCCATGATTTTCACGCCTGCTGCAGCTCTGACCACCAAGCCTGCTGCAGCTCTGACCACCAAGCCTGCTGCAGCTCTGACCACCAAGCCTGCTGCAGCTCTGACCACCAAGCCTGCTGCAGCTCTGACCACCAAGCCTGCTGCAGCTCTGACCACCAAGCCTGCTGCAGCTCTGACCACCAAGCCTGCTGCAGCTCTGACCACCAAGCCTGCTGCAGCTCTGACCACCAAGCCTGCTGCAGCTCTGACCACCAAGCCTGCTGCAGCTCTGACCACCAAGCCTGCTGCAGCTCTGACCACCAAGCCTGCTGCAGCTCTGACCACCAAGCCTGCTGCAGCTCTGACCACCAAGCCTGCTGCAGCTCTGACCACCAAGCCTGCTGCAGCTCTGACCACCAAGCCTGCTGCAGCTCTGACCACCAAGCCTGCTGCAGCTCTGACCACCAAGCCTGCTGCAGCTCTGACCACCAAGCCTGCTGCAGCTCTGACCACCAAGCCTGCTGCAGCTCTGACCACCAAGCCTGCTGCAGCTCTGACCACCAAGCCTGCTGCAGCTCTGACCACCAAGCCTGCTGCAGCTCTGACCACCAAGCCTGCTGCAGCTCTGACCACCAAGCCTGCTGCAGCTCTGACCACCAAGCCTGCTGCAGCTCTGACCACCAAGCCTGCTGCAGCTCTGACCACCAAGCCTGCTGCAGCTCTGACCACCAAGCCTGCTGCAGCTCTGACCACCAAGCCTGCTGCAGCTCTGACCACCAAGCCTGCTGCAGCTCTGACCACCAAGCCTGCTGCAGCTCTGACCACCAAGCCTGCTGCAGCTCTGACCACCAAGCCTGCTGCAGCTCTGACCACCAAGCCTGCTGCAGCTCTGACCACCAAGCCTGCTGCAGCTCTGACCACCAAGCCTGCTGCAGCTCTGACCACCAAGCCTGCTGCAGCTCTGACCACCAAGCCTGCTGCAGCTCTGACCACCAAGCCTGCTGCAGCTCTGACCACCAAGCCTGCTGCAGCTCTGACCACCAAGCCTGCTGCAGCTCTGACCACCAAGCCTGCTGCAGCTCTGACCACCAAGCCTGCTGCAGCTCTGACCACCAAGCCTGCTGCAGCTCTGACCACCAAGCCTGCTGCAGCTCTGACCACCAAGCCTGCTGCAGCTCTGACCACCAAGCCTGCTGCAGCTCTGACCACCAAGCCTGCTGCAGCTCTGACCACCAAGCCTGCTGCAGCTCTGACCACCAAGCCTGCTGCAGCTCTGACCACCAAGCCTGCTGCAGCTCTGACCACCAAGCCTGCTGCAGCTCTGACCACCAAGCCTGCTGCAGCTCTGACCACCAAGCCTGCTGCAGCTCTGACCACCAAGCCTGCTGCAGCTCTGACCACCAAGCCTGCTGCAGCTCTGACCACCAAGCCTGCTGCAGCTCTGACCACCAAGCCTGCTGCAGCTCTGACCACCAAGCCTGCTGCAGCTCTGACCACCAAGCCTGCTGCAGCTCTGACCACCAAGCCTGCTGCAGCTCTGACCACCAAGCCTGCTGCAGCTCTGACCACCAAGCCTGCTGCAGCTCTGACCACCAAGCCTGCTGCAGCTCTGACCACCAAGCCTGCTGCAGCTCTGACCACCAAGCCTGCTGCAGCTCTGACCACCAAGCCTGCTGCAGCTCTGACCACCAAGCCTGCTGCAGCTCTGACCACCAAGCCTGCTGCAGCTCTGACCACCAAGCCTGCTGCAGCTCTGACCACCAAGCCTGCTGCAGCTCTGACCACCAAGCCTGCTGCAGCTCTGACCACCAAGCCTGCTGCAGCTCTGACCACCAAGCCTGCTGCAGCTCTGACCACCAAGCCTGCTGCAGCTCTGACCACCAAGCCTGCTGCAGCTCTGACCACCAAGCCTGCTGCAGCTCTGACCACCAAGCCTGCTGCAGCTCTGACCACCAAGCCTGCTGCAGCTCTGACCACCAAGCCTGCTGCAGCTCTGACCACCAAGCCTGCTGCAGCTCTGACCACCAAGCCTGCTGCAGCTCTGACCACCAAGCCTGCTGCAGCTCTGACCACCAAGCCTGCTGCAGCTCTGACCACCAAGCCTGCTGCAGCTCTGACCACCAAGCCTGCTGCAGCTCTGACCACCAAGCCTGCTGCAGCTCTGACCACCAAGCCTGCTGCAGCTCTGACCACCAAGCCTGCTGCAGCTCTGACCACCAAGCCTGCTGCAGCTCTGACCACCAAGCCTGCTGCAGCTCTGACCACCAAGCCTGCTGCAGCTCTGACCACCAAGCCTGCTGCAGCTCTGACCACCAAGCCTGCTGCAGCTCTGACCACCAAGCCTGCTGCAGCTCTGACCACCAAGCCTGCTGCAGAGGCCCCACAGCTCTCCACGCCAGCTGCTGCTGCAGAGGCCCCACAGCTCTCCACGTCGGCTGCTGCTGCAGAGGCCCCACAGCTCTCCACGTCGGCTGCTGCTGGAGAGACTCCACAGCTCTCCACATCGGCTGCTGCAGAGGAGGCTCCACAAACCTCCACACCTGCATTACCTGCTGCTGATCTGGCCCCATTGCTATGTATTGGAGGGTCACCCGGCCTTTCGTCCTTTGCACTGCGACTTGCCGGAGGACCTCATGGTCGCCCACCGGAGAACTGGAACGACTCTGTACAACCCTTCTGGTTGTCAATCTGTTTCAGGCCCTCCTCAAAGACACCCTCCACCCACCCTGTTCTTGCTAGTATTTATTTATTTTTTCTAGTGGTCCGTCAGGATGCCGGACCTTAAAGCTGGGGTATGTAAGATTGTAATGTAGTCTAACTTTTCAAACAATATATTTTTAACATATTTCTTCACTCTGTCACAATCTACTGACAAACTGATGTTAGACAAAGTAATCTCTGAAAAAAACTATAGTCCCCTTGCTTCTCTATCAGCATTTATAAAAACACTGAAAACACAGAGTGACCAGGGGCCTCATGTATCAAAGACTTGCGTGGATTTCTTACTGAAAAGTGACGTACGGTCAAATCCAGAAAAGTGTCTACGCACAAAAGAATCCAGATTTATCAAGCTGTGCGTACACCGGTATCCACGCACATTCCTTTTGTACATCACAATGAACGTGGAACTGAGCGCACGTCAGACACCTCCCCTGACACGCCTACATTTACATATGTTAAACAGATGCAAATTACTTCCTGCATGTGTGAAGGACATGTTTGTTTGATCCCTGCGCGATCAGAAATCATTTCTAGATTCAGGAAAACAATGGATTTAATATAATATGAGTGAGGACAAACATCCCAAGTAAGAATAGTAATAAACTGTGTTCATCACGCAAAGAACGAGTGATTGTGTGCCGGTATTCGTGTGCGCGCACGCTGCTGTCAGGTGCGCCACCGGCTCATTCATTCATTCTGAGTGAAAATATTAACTTTGCGCACGAGTTAATTACCATAATTACTGTAAACACAGAGGAACTTACTTGGATGTTTGCTAGAACATAGATCTTCGTTTATTTAATAGATGATATGAAGAAACGAGTCTCTGCGTCTCAGTGGAGACTTTTCATGACATGACGTGATGTTGGAGTCTCCAAAGCGCGCGCTGCAGCCTTGTGCGCAATCTGTTTGTCTGTGAAGCTTTTACTCCCATACAAGTTATAAATGGTGTACTTTCACGTGTCATTTTGGAGACATCTACAATAAACACAGATAATGACACACCTCCACTGCCGTGTAACACCGGCGAGGGTGCACGCGCGCTCAAAGCGCGACCATAACTCAGCCTTTGGGATCATATGGATGAGACCATTCCATTGGACATGAATCGGCTTTGTGTGGACTGGACTGGCACAGCCCTGATCGACCTGCCAGCTCCCTCTAAGCTCCTGTGGAACCCCAGTTTCTGCACGTGCACGCGTGATGCGCGGCCCCTGTGTTGCGCCAGTGCGCAGCAGTGCCAAACTGAAAAATGATTATTTCTGAAAACGGCTGATAAGCCATATCCTAGATCAGAGAATTATATCTGTTTATAAATAAATGCTCTGCGTGTTACACTATCTATATCCTCCAGTAAGGCTGAATGTATCCGTTCCTGTTACATTTATTTTTTGCACAACTTTGCGCGTCCATGTGGATGTACTTGTTAATCGTGTGTTTGGTGGGAATATTAATCATTTTCACATCATGAACAGTTAATAGTAATAATAATAATAATAATAATAATAATAATAATAATAATAATAATAATAATAATAATAATAATAATAATAATGAATTCAATTTATAACGCACTTTTCATTAATGAAAATCTCAAAGTGCTACAAAGTGCAACAGAATTAAATGTCGATAAAACAAATAATAAAACAGTTAAAATCAACAACAGTATCAACTAAGATCAAAAGTAGAATCATGAGGAGGAAGAGTATGCTCGGTTAAAAAGAAAGGTCTTCAAGCCGCTCTTAAAGTCAACCACAGACTGTGGGGCTTCAGTTTCTCAGAAGCACCTGTAAGTGTCGCCAAAGGAACAAGAACCACAGAAACGTGCGTACGCAAGCAGGGGAGCTGGCGTGGAAATGTACGTGGATGCGCAGATATTCACGTTCATTTCAGTTTTGATACATACGGGGTTTTGCGTGGAAAGTGACGTGCGCAATGTTTTTGTGCGCACGCACGGTTGATACATGAGGCCCCAGGACATGGCTCTGAGGGGGAGGGATCAGAATGCTTTGCCTGTTGAAATTTTTTCTAAGTTCTACACTCTACAGAAAGTTACACATAGCACATTTAAAGCGGGGGCTATGTCATTATCAGCGGCCCCACTGACCACCTGTTATTGTTTTCAGCCCCTTTTGTCATAGTTTATCTTCCCCTGCTTTGTAATGCCTATCACCCATCCTCCAGCTCAAGCCTGCACTCCATGCCACGCCTCCCAGCAATCAGCAATGATTCCACTCACCTGTTCAGCCAGCTAGTTCACCTGCTCTGCACCCTTTAAAAGCTGCATTCGCACTCTCCAACAGTAGCCCTGTTTCCATCCATTTTCATTTCGAATTTTGAGCTACCTCGCAAATATGTAAATACAAATTAATGCAGATCAGAAGTGTTTCCATCTGCTGGCTTGAAGCGCTTCTTCCAAGCCGCGCACAGCGTCATTACGTCAGACGTCAGCGTCATTACGTCAGACGTCAGCACTGCGCATGTCTACAGTAAACCAGAGAGTAAACAGGAAGTAGCGGTTGACAACAGAACCCGGCCACACATCTCGTCAAAATGGAGAGAATATTTCAGGTACGTGTTGCTATCGGGCGAGTTGTATTTATTCTGTCATGCCAACTAGTTTTAGCGAGTTACATGCTGTTCGGAGCGGAAACAGCTGATCAGTCACGTGACGTGAATGTGCGCTACGGCAGCACGAGTCGGCAAATGTGTTTCCATCTGTCGTTTTGCGCAGCTGCTCGGTTTCGCAGCTCCCAAAAACCACCTCAAGCGAGCGTATAAACTTTTTGGCGAATTTCAGGAAGTAACTTCGTATTTTGCCGTTTCCATTAAGCTTTTCTGCTGCGATACTTCAAAATGCGCACCTAGAAGCCTTGATGGAAACACGGCTAGTGCTGAATTATTACAGCTCTCATGGTCCCTGATTTTGAAGCCATCATAGTTTCCTGTTTCATGCCACAGACTGGATTACCTTGCCTAGTTTTGACCTCACGCCTGCACTACGGATTCTTTGCCTTGCCTGCCCCTCTTTGGATATTGTCTGCCTCTCTGATCACGGTAACAACCCTGACTGTTTTAGAAGAGTGGACTCCCACCTTTACCCTGACCCAGCTACCAGCAGTGAATTAATAAAACCTGTTCTTGTTTTTTGCACTCCTGTCTCTGGCTGTCTTTGAATCCAAAAACCCATTCGTGACAGAAATTAGCTAAAACTAGGCATTTAACGGTTGTAATGGGTGTACCGAACCGTTTCGGTACAGCACGTTCAGTTCGGTCCACCTCCGTACCGTTTCGGTTATTTTTTCACTCATTGAACGTTAATATATGCGCCGCGGAACAAAATTTCCTGGGCGCGTTTCAGCACGGAGCTATTATCGCGCAGCACGCGCAGCATTAGCCGTTAGCTTCTCGCTGCGGTCTCCTGTTTGTTAACGTTATGGTTTTCTTGTTAAAAGACGAGCACACAAAGCTGTGTGTGTGGACATTGTTTCACAAGACTGGCTCTGCAGCAGCCAGCAACACGTCTAACGTGAACTCGTTTGAAACGACTTCATCCGAACGTGAACCAAGAAACAGCAGCTGTTACAGAAACAGCGCTAACAACACAGCTGCATTTAAACAACTTCATCAGGTAATTTAGATCGGTCCAGATCAATAACACAAACTGTATGAGTTTTTAAAGCTCTGAATCTAAGTCTGAATGTTTTTTATGCGCAGTTGATCCTTGCTACGAGACATCCATCACGTCAACACTTAAGTCAAAAAGTTCAGCTCTTTATGAAAAAACTAAAACTGATTGTGAACAAGTCCTGGAGCTGATTTAAGCCCTGCCCTGATGATGAGTGAGAGATTCAACCGTTCAAGAGGTATTGTTCTTTTATTATAATTATAATTTATTATTATTTAAAATCATAATCTTATTAACTTATTTTTTTTACCTCTGTTTTTTATTTCCAGTATTTCCAGTTACAGAGGTAGCATCCCTCTTCCACTTCAGGGAAATCCACCAGAGATACCTGCTGCAGCTAAGAAGTGTGTGATGACTGAACTCTGAACTTTTCCAGGACCTGTCCCACCAAGAAGAGGTTGTGAGTAATGAGGACAAATACAGCCACACTGCTGCTACTGGACAAAAACTTGATTAGTTAGATTGTAAACAGTCTGTTGCTGCTTATTGTTCTGGTTCTGACTGTTATTGTATTTATTAAGATTTTTATTATTTTTAATATAATTTATTTATTGTAGAGTGCTGTTTATTTAAAATATCATCCAAATGGGTCACTTTTATTTATTACTACAATACAATACAAACATATTTTTGGCATATTTTCAAAATAAACATTTTGTTAGTGTAACCCTCAATTAGTCAAGTATTTTATTTTGGCGGGCCCACTTCCTGTGTTGCCCCAAACTCTGCCAACTTATTTAAAGCCCCGCCTCCTCCAGTGCACTGTTGAACTGCATCACCTGTTCACTGTGATTGTGGCTGGCTGTTTGGAGTCTTCATGGCAAAGTCATACAAATCTTTGCATCCACTGATTTGATTAATTGAATTGTTGGTGTTTGTTACCTGGATCATCACCAGGATTACAACAGCTGATTATGGTTTAGTATGCTCCACTCTCTTCCAGAAGGTCGGGTTTTTTTTCTCCATTGTTTTCTCTTCCTTGATGGATCAGATCCTCTTTGGATCTAAGGATGGCGAGCTAGGAAAAGGACCAGAACTTTATGAACTTGGAACTTTATTCATTCAGAGGACATTTGTGTCTCACTGTGCATTTGTAATTGTCTGTTGTTTTTTTTCTGCTTTTAAATCACTAATACATTCACCTAAACTAAAACCATTGTCTCCTGTCCTCATTCACACCTCAGGCTCCTTAAAAGAACCATCTTCTGATGCTGCTCTTGTAGCCGCAGTTAGTTGCATAGCCCATAACTGTTACATAAATTTGGCGAGCTAGCCAGGAGCCTGAAGTTGTGAATGTTTTTTGAATACATTTTGTTTGCATTGAAATATGGATTTCTTTGACCAAATTGGTATCAATGTTGCTAATTCTGTCATCATTAGTGGTGTAACGAACACTCAAGCAGATGATGAGATCATATATTATTTGCGCAGCTATGGTGAAGTTAAGGTTTTTCCTGTTACTGCACATGAGAGTCCATTTTATAAAAACCTGGCCGTTGAATTCATTAATTCTGCAGATTTGGAAAAGCTAAAATCGCTTTTACCATATGTTTACCAATCTGAGGCTGCAGAAGGTGTTATATTTGTTGTTAAATTACTTTCAAGAGAGTGCCATGCCACAACCACAGGGAACAAGACCCCAGTCCCTGATTACCTTTATGAACTGAAACGCATTTCCCAGCAGAGTGGACAATCATTTGATGATGTTTTGAGAGGAGTTTTTGAACAAATAAGTGCTCATTTAGGAATAGCAGCTACCGGAGGGGAGCCTGACGATGATGAGGACACAGTTGAAATACTGATGACTAACAGAGAATCCAGTCAGACTCAGCCGGTTACTCTTCCCTCAAACCCCTCGGTTCACTCCACCACCAACCAACAAGGATCACAAACTCGACCAAATCCAGCTCCACATGTGAGACCAAGAATTTCCCTCTCGGAGAATGATCTAAACCCTCCTGGGGTCCAGAGGGTTGTAGTTGAACACCTTGTGCACAGAGATGATGTAAATTTTCAACCTCTGCCTTCATTTAGACTACGTACCTTCTCAGGGAGGCTTCCAAAACCTCAGCATGAGGCAGATTATGAATCTTGGAAGTCTCAAATAGAACTTTTAAATGCAGATCCAAGTCTTGCCCCTTTGCATGTTACAAGGCGTATATTGGAAAGTTTACTCCCTCCAGCTTCTGACCTAGTGAGGGGATTGGGACCCAATGCCCTGCCTGCAGCGTTTTTGCAAGTGTTGGATTCTGCATATGCTACTGTTGAGGATGGAGAAGAGTTGTTTGCAAAATTTTTAAACACGCTTCAGGATCATGGGGAACGACCATCTTCTTATCTGCAGAGACTCCAGTTGGCTCTCAGTACAGTGGTGAAGCGTGGTGGGATTCCAGCAACTGAAATGGACAAATATTTGTTAAAGCAATTCTGTAGAGGTTGTTGGGATAACAGCATGATTAACAAACTGCAACTAGAAAAGAAAAAAGACCAACCACCTCCTTTTTCAGAGTTTTTATTAACACTTAGAACAGAGGAAGACAGACAGTTGGCAAAAGAGATGTTGATGAAAAAACATATTCCACCAGTCAAGCATCGTTTTAATGTGCAAGCTCATACCACCAGTGCATGCTCATGTGGCCATCTGTCAGACTCTGGTGCTATTGAGGATTTGAGGAAGCAAATGCTTAAGCTTCAGAGTCAAATGTCAGCTTTGCTGTCCAAGGACTCCAAATCTGCTCAACCAGGAAATCAGCAGAAAAATCAGAAACCAAAATCTGGCCAAACCAGTAGTAGGCCAAAGTCCTGGTTCTGTTTTAAGTGTGG
>JBBPBX010086251.1:4054-14936 GCA_038048925.1 Garcialebias charrua | reverse complement strand
ATATATAGTAAATTATATCAGTTTGACAGTTATAGTGGGTCATTAATAAAATGGTTTCTTTTAACTAAAAATGCAAGAGAAGTGTTTAATGTGTAATATTCACATTGCGTATCAAAACAACCACACTAATTTGTCTAAATAACAGCTAAGACACTTGACAGAATCAAGCAGTGTGTATACAAATGTAGGTCAACGTAGATGTTTAAAAACCTATTAAAATACACCAAAATGCAGGAAATTGCTTCTACTTTATTCAAATATTTCTCGGGGAGGACCCCCAAACCCGTCACCAGCCCACCCTCTATTTGAGTTCTGGCATCGATCAGTTCACAAATTAAGTCGTGGCCTTGGCTACGGCTTGCAAATGCTAACTCTTACAAGCAATGGTAGAATTCCAAACTGAAGTTTGGGATTGGAGTTGCATTAAGAAAGTGCAATCCTCTTTGGTTCTTAGCTGTGTTCAGATTAGCCTTTAGCTTGTCAGTCTTGCCAGAGAGAAATTGTGAGGCTGTTTTTTTTTATACCTCTGTCCCAGAAAACTATCCCTGTAAGAACCAACGAGAGGCCGTATTACCTCACGCTGATGCATCTTACGGAGAGAAGGACTTCAGTGAACAGAGAGCTTTCCATTTTCTTACATTGCAAATAGAAAGCAACTGCTTGCAGCTTCTGAGATTCCTTAGAATTTAAACTGCTCAGCTCTTTTCTTTCTTTCTTTTAAACTCAAGAACGGAGCTAAAGCACCAGTTGGTTTACACCTTTAGATTGTAAAGTCTTAAAGGTTTGTCGGTAGTAGCGTGTCAGGCCTAATAAGAACCCACCACCTGGACCCCGATGGTGTTTGGAGCGATGATTGACAGGCATCATCATTAACATCAATCATGATTTGCCTCAGCTCATTAGTACCATGTGTATAATCAAGCCAGCCAAGGTCAAGATCATGGAATCATTATGATCTTTTTTTTAAATCTAAACGACAAGATTAATCGCCACACCTCGGTACTACAGCGCTCCGTGCTCCTATGGTATAAGTGTGGGCATGAATGTGAGCGACGTTTTGCTTGTTCAGTGATTAATTCTTGCTGTTAGGGGTTAATAAGAGCAAATTGGCCAAGTGTAACAACCCAACGTTTCTCCAAGATCAATGGCATCATGGTTTTATTATACAGCTTCTTTCTCCCGAGCTTGTTAAGGGGTTGAAGGAGGTGTGTAGGTTGAAGACAACACACAAGACACCGTGGCTATATTTAGCCAGAGGACTCTCTTTACCCTTCACTTAGTGAGGAAAGTTTGCAATGTTCTTGATGCAAATAGCCTCATTTCCACACTCTCTGCTCCACTAACCGACTAAATCCACAAGCTGCAGAGAAGCATGAAGACCTAGTTAGGGGGAGGTGAACGCTGGAATAAATTTCAATATGAATGGTTCCATTAAGTCTATTTTGACAGGCTGAGCATAATGTTATTTAGAAGCACGAATGTGAGATGATAACAGGAGAAGGTAAGAGCACAAGGGCGATCAAATGTTGTAGAGATTCCAGTATTGTTTGTGCTCACATCACCTTTTTTGCAGATCCTGAGTGACAGGCAAGAGTGCTCGTCTCCTCAGCTGTGGCTCATTGCTCTAATGAGCCTCCTTGCTGTATTTAAGGGCCAAGGCTGCCAGCGGACAACGGTGGGGAGGCGAGGCAGCTCGGTTGATGCTCTGATGGTGGTGTTTCAGGAAAAAGTTGGTGGGGAGTGGCAGCATAATCTGGATTGTGAGCGGACCAAGATGGCTAGTAGTAGTGGGGGTGAAAAACAGGGTTTAACTTCAGGTAAACTGTATCTTGAGGTTGACGAAAGCGGTGTTGACGTTAGGAAAAAGGTACCGCTGGACAAATTTGTAGTGAACCAGACGGTGCTCTTTGATACACCTTCGTCTCTTTGATATGTCCCAGTGACACCTTTTCACTGATACTTTCAGTAAAAAGACATTAACACTATTTTATTACATTATTTTGAATCAAAACACAATAAGTCATAAGAGACTCTCTTATTCTTTTATTTTGTGTTAATGAATAACCTTGTGTTAAGTAAGCATTATTGAATTGAATGTTTGATAGTCAAAGACTGTTTAATTCATACTGTTTAATTCAAGTTGGAAATCCAATGTTATTTCAAAATGTTGATCACTTCTTCATATGATGAACCAAAAACTATGGCAAGGTTGAATTATATGTCAGAATGACTTGTTCAGTGTTGTTTAGAAATGGTAAGACGTTAATCAAATGCTTAATCAGTAATCTGTATGACTGGCGACAGGTTTCTGTCACTTGTCTAAACATTGCACTGAATAATCTTCACTTCTTTAACTTCTGATAACTCCTCTGACCCGAACAAATTCACTCCCGTTTTCTGGGAAGCAACCAATAAGCGAGAGGGATTTACTGGGTCAACCTCCCCTTTTTAAGGCTTCACTTCCTGTAGGAGCCTAGAGTTTGCTGAGGTCCTCAAGCCATGAGGTTCCCCAAAGAGCTGAATGAACGCCAGTCACACGCTAAGGACACGTCATTCAGTTAAAAGATTTATAACATGCCTGTTATAAATCCATTTCGAGCTGAAAAAAGCTTTATTTTAATGAAATTCCTTCAAGGAAGCTTGTATCTTGAAAAGCCAACCGGAACTGAGGTTGTTACTTCGGTGAGGTGGAAGCCGTCTTGTGAGCGAGCCATTGCAAAAATGGACGCCGGTCGCCTGCAAACCGTAGCACGAACGGACAGTTCGTGCACGTGAGGTTGGGACAAGTTTGCCGAAGCAGAGACCAAGAATCTTCGCACAGGTAAAACGTCGATGTCCATTCGACTGTCAAGCGGTAGCCGCCGAGGAACTGCCATGTTTCTGGTTAAAAAAACACATCAAGATATACCTCTCTTCATCCTCCATGTTCTCTTCCTCCTCCATTTTCTTCCTTGAAACTTTCTTATTAAGTTAACTAAACCAGTTAACTATACTTTAAGTTATTGTGCCAGCAGAGATGTAAGTTAATAACACCCATAACTTGTGTTCTGTTGTTCCTATGAAATTACGGACGCGTGTTTCATCTATGCTGAAGTAAGTTATAGGAAATTTCGATCGATCCAAACATGTACAAATGTGTGATGTAATTTATAATTATGTTAAATAAATGGTCCAGTCCTGCTGTACCAACATAAGTTTAACGTTTCCTGTGAATTACATCTGGTCTAGTCACAGAATTATTGATATTGATCTAAAAAGAGAGAACTCGTGAATATTGATGATAAGTTTGTGTCAGATAAAATCTACTCAAATCTTTCAACTGGAATATTGTACTATCAGCAAAACTGACTAGTATATATCCATACGAATGTAAAGTTGTGTTACGGTTTAAGGCAGGCCAGGGTTTGCTTGGGGTAAGCCCTGTTGCTTTTTGGAAAGGCGTGCTGTGGGTGATGTTGAACTTTCTAAGGTGTTGTGGGATGGTAACCTCCTTATTGTTTGTAGACATGCTGAACAGAAGGACAAGGCTTTGGACTTACTAACGGTGTGTGGTAAAGTAGTGGTGGACAGGAAGATTGTGGGGGAAGTGAGAGGTTCAAGAGGAGTGATTTCAGGGATTCCTGTTGGAGAGGACTTGGAGGCATTAAAGAAGGTCATAAAAGGAGGGGAAATTGAGAATTTAAAACGTTTACCAACTTATCGTAATGGGGTGAAAGTGGATAGTACGTCCGTCCTGTTGTATTTCCAGGACAGTATCTTGTCAGATAAGATCATGATTGGATACTTGTGTTTCAGTGTGAAGGCGTATGTCCCACCGCCTCTTAGGTGTGTCAGAGGTATGGGCATATCGCTAATGTTTGTAGGAGTAAACGTCATTGTAGTAGATGTGGGGGGGGGGGGACCATTCATATGGTGATTGTGGAGAATCTCGATGTTGTGCTGTAATTGTGGAGAAGGTCATTCTGCAGCGTATGCAGGGCATGTGAAACGAAAAGAAGCTGCTGAAATTCAGAAAGTTAAGACAGATAAGAAACTTACGTACGCAGAAGCAGTTTGAGTGGTCAAACGCGATGTTTCTTCAACGTCTACTGTTGACAAACCAAGCGTACCTGAACGTGGTCAGAGTAATATCACGATCGAACGGTTGATTCCATTCATTGGTAGTGGCCTTCAGCTCTTCTGGATTGTTGGGTCTGGTGTATCACATCTTCCTCTTCACAATACTCCATAGATTTTCTATGGAGTTAAGGTCAGGTGAGTTTGCTGGTCAGTTAAGAACAGGGATACCATGGTTCTTAAACCAGGTACTGGTATCTTTGGCACTGTGTGCAGGTGTCAAGTCCTGTTGGAAAATGAAATCTGCATCTTCATAAAGTTGGTCAGAAGCATGAAGTCTCTAAAACTTCCTGGTAGATGCTGCATTGACCTTGTACCTCAGAAAACACAATGGACCAACACCAGCAGATGACATGGCCTCAAACCATCACTGACTGTGGAAACTTGAAACTGGATCTCAAGCAACGTGGATTCTGTGTCTCTCTCCTCTCTTCCTCCAGATTCTGGGACCAAAGGAAATGTAAAATGTACTTTCATCAGAGAACATCACTTTGGACCACTCAGCAGCAGTCTTTTGCCTGTAATGGGTGTTGGACAACAACATAGGGAAAAGACGACCAAAGTGTGAACACCTCAGCAATAAGTTTAATATCAAAGTTCCATATTTATGCTTAGTTGGCTTGGGTTATTAAAACTCAAGCTTTCAAGGATGTACTTGAAACCGAAGTCAAATTCCTTGTCTGTGCACACAATCTTGGCCAATAAACGTGATTCTAGGGTACTTCATATTTCATTTCTTTAACTCTACATATTTCAACTCTGTCAATTCTGAAAGGAACTTTAGTAGTTATCTTTTTATTACTGAAAATCACATTATTAGTTTTTTTTATATTTAGTGACAACTTATTTAAATTAAACCCAGTTTCAAATTCCTTCTTCATCAATTCCAACATTTGCTCCAAGTAATTACCATAATAAAAGAAAGTAGTGTCATCAGCAAAAATAACACATTTAAGGATACCAGAAACATCCATTAAATCATTAATATATAAAATAAACAACTTAGGACCAAGTACAGATCCTTGCGGTACTCCACATGATATATCACCAATGCTAGATCTTATTTCATCTATTTGTACAAATAGTTTTCTATCTTGCAAATAACTATGTAACCACTGCAGAGCCAGTCCTCTGATGCCATATTTATCCAAATTTTCAAGTAGTATTCTGGGTACTTCATAAATGCTGTTATAGGTTTCCACTACTCGCCACAGTTGCTTACTCACAAAGAAATACTGCTTATCTGAACGCGTAGAGGTTAAACTCGCAATGGCATTCCTACATTTCATATTTTAGCAGAGGTATAATAAAAGGGATCACATCAGCATGTGCTCAATTAGACCATTTAAGTGGATATAACCTTGACTTTTAAAATGAGATACATAATTACCTCTCCCATTTTAGAATTAATTATAGTCCGTTAAACAAAGGCGTGCAACCTCAGTGATTTATCTGAACTCATCCATTTTACAAACACTTTGAGACTTGCCATGGAATTACAGAAACAAAAATACGTGCAAGAAAGTGTACTATTTATTCTTATGGGAGCAATGATGCTTGAAAATAGGACGGCGTGGAGAACATTTTTTGCTGCCCGTTTTGGGGGCTATATTTGGAAAAAGAGAAAAAAATAGCAGCGTCTGTTCTGACACGCATCATTTAACACCGGTGAAGACTGTCCTCTTTAGTATTCATTACAGTTTAAGTTAACCACACTTGTTAATGTTTCATTTAACCATATTGTGTGGTCTTCCCAGCTGTTTATTTTTTTTTCCTTTTTGACTGGCTCATTGCGGTCATCAAGAAAAACGATTGAAGTCAACGTCGACTAGTCGATGACGTCATTAAAAACTCAAGACGCTATATCGGATTTGCAAAATAAAACAAAACAATTAATTATTTACAAAAAAAAAAAAGAACCACAAAACAGCTGGCATATATTTGTGCTCCTACCATTTATCATGCTGCAAATAAGTCACAGAAAATAAACTATTATTAAGCTGCAAAAGTGAAAGAAGCGTGTGGTTCGTATAAAACAAGGCTCAGAACCCACCACTGCCCACCTTGCTGTTCTTAAGTTTTATTTTATTTAATCCATGTGGATTGAGCGGAATAGGGCTGGGAACAGCGGTGCGAGGGGTGGTGACTTCAACTAGTCGACGTGAAATATAAAAACTCGCGAGATGTCCTAGGATTGACTCGTCGACTAGTCTATTCAACTCCTTTTTGGCAGTGTGATGTAGGCTTACGACAGATAAGTAGTACAGATATTAAACAAAACCGCTTCTGCACCTTTCCCCCCTTCTTGGTTGCACCCCCCTCCATATCCCAGTATGTTTAGAAGGTACACAACCACAGTGCCAGTTTGAGGTGGTCTGGTTCGTTCTAGTTCACCACACTAAATTACACATGCTGCTGACTACCGTATTTTTCGGAGTATAGGTCGCACCTTTTTATCATTTTTTTCATGGCCTGTGACCTATACTCAGGTGTGACCTATATATGGCTTTTTATCACTTTCGGCAAAACTATATTTTTTTATCCAGCTCATGTCACAATTACATTCATTTATTAAGGAAAAGTTCAGCTCAGACACATATTTGCTATAATTTTTATCAAATAATTGTTTTTAAGTGTTAATCTTCTTAAAAGCCTTGCTGTGCGTTCCTGTGGCAGACATTTGCAGCAGAGCTAAACGTAGGTGCGACCTATACTCCGGTGCGACCAATCTAGGGATTTTTCCAATCTATTGGTAATAATTGGCCAATGCGACCTACACTCCGGTGCGACCTATACTCAAAAAAATACGGTACATGTCCGTGTGTAAACTAAAGCACAAGCTGTATGTTTTCCATGGAACACAGTGGCTGAGTCTAAAACAGAAAAAAATCATTTTCGTCCCTAATTAAAATCACAATTTAGCGTGACAGAATTGCTTTAAGTGTTTAAAACAAAACTATCGTATTTTCCAGCCGATAAGTCGCACCGCCCTATAAGTCGCATTGTATGTCCAATAAATTGGAAAAATCCATAAACATGTCGCACCGCCGTATAAGTCGCATCTATTATGCGTCACCGCTGACAACCCGAAATGTGGGCTGGTGGTTTGCCCTGATTTTATTTTGCTGGATTTAATTTTTTTCGCTTTGACGTCTTCCAAACGGTCGCAAAAGCTGCGAAAATAAATTATAAATAAATCGAATTTTAGCTCAAACATCTACTACAGCTTACAGTTTGTAAATGTCCACCCAGTAATTACTTTCTGTAAGTTTCATAAAAATCGGTCCTGTGATTCATGAGCTATTTTGCAAAATAGTACCGGTACCCGTTAAAATACGGAGCTAACCGCTAACGCTCTACGATGCTAAAACATTGAATTTTAGCTCAAACATCTCCTACAGCTAACAGTTTGTAAATGTCCATCAGTAATTACTTTCTGTAAGTTTCAACAAAAAGTCTCCTGTGGTTTAGTAGTTCATACCTCCAGAGCAGGAGACCGGGCTAAGACAGAGTCAGTCCGACCAGAGGAGGCTGCCGTCGGACACATGAGGTGGGAAAGGTCGGTGGACCCTAGTGGCCAAAAGTGGTACTGCACTTTTTTTTTTTTTGCCAAAATGAAAAACGGTCAGATCTGAGCCAAAAATTGGTCTAAAAATATGGGGAAAAATCCATAAATATTTCGCTTCGCCCTACAAGTCCCAGGGCATGCAAATTAGGAAAAAAGGTGCAACTTATACGCCAGAAAATACGGTAATCGGATTATATCTGCAACTATGTTTCAGTGGGCAAACAATGAAGTAGAACACGTAAAAAGAGTTCAATTTAAGATTTCCTTGTCATTCCAGTGAGATTTTCCTTCAGACTTTTATGTTCATGCTGGGCTTTTCATTACACATGTCCAAACTACTGGTCTTTTTGATGTGGACTGTTGGGCAGACGACCTGCTTCCACTGCAGGGAGACACTAAAGCCTGGACTCGCAACCAACGCCAGCATTAACCAGGTCTTCATCCATTCTGCACACTCCTGGTTCCGTTAGATAAACTCAGCCTTAACACTACTTTCTGTCCTACTGCATCGATATCCTAAGAGGCTACAGTGACGGACACTCCTCTCATGGCTAGCTCAAAGGATAGCTTCCCCGGGATAACCGTTTTAAGTCCCACATCTCAATTCATACAAATGCAGACACAACAACTCCTCCTTCCTTTTGACTCCAGCTGACTTCGTCTCCTGACGGTGCTGGAGACAAGTAAAAAGCACCTTTCCATCTCTGCCCACATGTCGGAATGGCTTTTTCCTAAATCTAGCCTGCTGTGCATGAAACATTATAGATATACAGACGGTAAGAGTTTGGCACAGGCAGTGGTAAGCCTAGCAGAAAGCAATGTTTGTCTCCGTTTCCCTAGGGCGCTTTGAAAGGTGAGACCTACTCTCTATTTACACACGTTAAAAAACTTGGTAAGACAAAAGCAGAATCTCATTTTCTAGCATTATTCCTACTTCAATAACTTTATCCCTTTTTTAATCATGTGACGTGAAGTAACGGTTAAAGCATTCCATATCTCAAATACCAGTTTATTCTGATTCCAAATTCATATTTGCTCATTTTATCTTATTTTTGCATCTCCAGCTAGTTGCCAATGATCACAACCGAGTGAGAGCTAAGCTTTAGAACCAACTTCTAAAGGTTGAGGTTGAGAAATGGACTTCCAAATGAACACACCGCAGG
The DNA here is from genome assembly GCA_038048925.1 of Garcialebias charrua. Classification (NCBI taxonomy): domain Eukaryota; kingdom Metazoa; phylum Chordata; class Actinopteri; order Cyprinodontiformes; family Rivulidae; genus Garcialebias; species Garcialebias charrua. The sequence goes on along the minus strand of JBBPBX010086251.1, from coordinate 6,089 downwards.
GGGAATGTAGTCTCTCCCTCCTTAAAAAAAAAAAAACTTTATTTTTACAGCTTCTAGTCAGAGGGTATAACTCTTAGGTTTAGTAGAATGTAGCTAAATCCCAAATAAGCCACACGAGCTAATATTGACTGATGTATAAAACTGAATAAATATTGTAATGGTTCATAATTATCAGATCTGCTCCTTTGGAATGACAGTCACACTGTGATTTCAATGAAACACAGCCCATCTCATACACAAAGGTGTACGTACGTGCAAGTGCATTTCTTAACCTTTTTTTCTTATTTATTGGTACAGGATGCTTTTTTTGTTTGTTTGTTTTTTGTAAGGAAATGTATTTACTGTCATGTTTCGTAATACTAATTGAGACCAAGGGTTTGAAGTTCCAGAAACCAAAATAATAAAAAAATAACTGGAGACAAAGTAAAAAGTTTCATTGTGAGGGTAACATATGGCGATCAGGGATGGGAGGTTTTATAGAGATCACTGGATGGTGAGTCTGTGGTATTAAGGTAGGATTACCGTATTCGTCAGCGTATAAGTCGCACCGGAGTATAAGTCGCACCAACCTAATTATGCCCAATTAAATGGAAAAATCAACGTATAAGTCACACCGGCCTATAGGTCGCACCTCACGTGAACTGGTGTTTTGCCCAAAATGGACTGGCTGCCAAATTGTTTGGAAGGACTTTTGACAAGATTATCACATAAAAACTACAGTATTTTGTTTGATGTGTCTTAGTTGAACTTTTCATTAATAAATTAACATAATTTTTGTATATTTTGTGTCTTTCATCATTTATCTTTAAAGATAAACACATAAAAATGTATTTTTATTAGCTGACATTACAGTAAAGAACGTGTCTCAGTTTAAAATGATGACAGAAACAGATACTGTATTTATTTTATGTGAAACCGGGATAAATGCAGCACACGAAGCTTCAAATAGAAGGGGTTCTTTATTCTCAAAAATAAACTATTCCCTCTGAGTTATGTATAAAAAAACAAGAAAAAGTCCGTGTTTCGAACGGCAGCAAGCCTTAGCTTCAAATAAAATGGCGGACCGACAACACGGTTAGCACCCAACAGAGTAGCATGCAGCTGCACGTAACAGCTGAAATCTAACAGCGTGAAAGCTACTGCATAACAAACGGCAGCGGCACTCTACGAGAGAAAACAAACAGAAATAAAACATTAGCATCGTCTCTATAGCTTCATTCACGGAAGATAACAGAAATAAAACATTAGCATCGTCTCTATAGCTTCATTCACGGAAGATAATTCAGTTCCAACAATTACCGAACACTTGGATTCTCTTTTCACGTGGCCAGAGTTGTCTCCTTCACCAAGTCTCAGATAAAATGTCCTTCTCTTCCGTTTTTACCAGTCCGTGCTACCGTACATAAACAAAGGGTTTTTTCTCTATTTCCGGTCCTTTTAGACCTCTCTGTACCAACAGCACCACATGCTGACAAAAACAAGAATTACAACCATAGGTGAAATTAAAGCAAAACATGGTTTTTAAAATACATTTGACATGTACCCATTTTTCACCTGGTTACATTCTCCCCTGCTTAAATGTCATCGTCCTCGGTGACAAAGCAACTGCTTTTTACCTCTTTTAAAGCTTCTCTAAAAAAACACAGAACCTAAGCTTGCAATAATCTGTGAAGCCATTTATGAGTTCATTTCTGGCCCCAACACTGACCTAGGTTGGTGATGTGGGTTTGGGTGTTTCCCTACATTCACTCTTCTACTCCTGCGGGGAGCAGGTGTGTGAGCTTGTCTAACGCCAGGAGGAGACACTGGAATCTCACCCAGTTGGTCAATATCGCATGCTTCATTGTCAACATGCTCAGTCTCCCTCTGTTCAATCACAGGAAGTTCACATTCGGAAGTCAACGGAGTCTCTGCTCGCTTCTGAACACTTTCACCACTAGGACAATTTTCTACACCTGAACCAGGATTTAAGTCAAAAGAAACCTCTTCAATGACTATACCCCCATCATACTCATCAGATGAGGCAGTGTGTGAT
>JBBPBX010086250.1:0-14936 GCA_038048925.1 Garcialebias charrua | reverse complement strand
CTATAAAGATTTTAAAATCAGTTGCAGGTTTTATTGATAAAGAATTAGAATAAAATCAAATTTAATATAACAGCAAAAAGCCTCCTCTATGAAGATTTTAAGATCAGCTGCAAGTTGTTGATGAAGAAAAGTAAATTTGGAAGAAAGCTCTGAGCGCCGACGGAGCGCTGACAGGCTGTTTACGTTGATTAGAACACGGTGTACCTTTTTATCTTCTACCCGTTAAGGAAGGGCCTCTTCAGCAGCACCGCAGAACCAAGGATGGATTAAAAGCTGCTTTTTTGTGGAATACTATTTTTCCTGATCTAAAAATATTTTTTGTGGAACAAAACAACATCTTTTGATAAGATTCAACAATAATTATGGAATACAATTTGCTGAGCTTCTGAAGTCATGAAGAATTATTTGAATTTGCTGGATACTTTAAGAAAATTTGATTAATTCAAAAAGAGTTTTTCTCCTGGACAAAAGGAGTGCTCTTTGCGGCTGCAGCGAGCTGAATGTTTGGAAAAATTTGGAAGATAAGGAGAACACAGTGTCCCTGTTCATCTTCTAACTGTCGCTGAAGGCCTCACGGCAGCTCGACTGAGCAATGATGGAATAAAAGCCGCTCTTTTGTGGAATACTATTTTTCCTGATCTAAAAATATTTTTGTTTTATAACAATTCTGTGGAATAAACCTCAATTAATGGATTAAACCAATTTTTTCCCTTCTGAATGAATTAGGGATATTTTCCTTTCTGTTCATAACAGATTAGAAGGAATTTAAAGAGAGTTTGTGCACCGAGAGTCGTGCTGCAGCGAGCTGAATGTTTGGAAAACAATCTTTGATGGATTAAAGCTGATTTTGCTGAATGGATCCTGGAGATTGGAAAAAAAGTTACTGTTTTGGGTCATCCGAGACCGACCCCGGAGCAGGATCTGCCCACTGAAGGCTGACTGACCTTGGACTGAGAACTGAGAAAACACGATGTACTCTTTATCTCCATCCTGCTGAAAGTACCTCATCAACTGGACAGAACCAAGAATTTTGTGGAAAAAACTACAAGCTTTGATGAATTAAAGCAGAGAGTCAGGAGTGCAGCGGGCGAGTTGTTTCTGTAAGTACACTATGTTCCAATTTTAGGCTCCGGCCGGCTAAGGAAGGCCTTGATCGTCAGCATCGCAGAACAACTGAATGGATTACAATATCTTTGAATGGATATAACACTTTTGTGGAATAATTAATTTTCCTAAAAGGATTAACAGATTTTTTATGGAATGCAACAGTTTTGATGGATTAAATTGGGATCTTTAACACAACAGAAATACCTGGAGGATTTTTATGTGGAATTACAACGAAGACTTATTCAGTCTGCTGGAGTGGATAAAAGCTGCTTTTGCTGAATGCAAGACCCCATCCAGCCTTGGAAAAACTGCTTGTTTTGTGCTAAGGAAATACCGCTATGAGAGTTTTGTTCATCAACACCGTACAACAGGTCTTGGATGGATTAAGGCCTGAGTTGCCGGTTCTTCCTTTCTGTTGGGATTATTAAACAGGACTCCCTGGTGGGATTAAACAAAGATTTGTCCAGTCTGCTGGAGTGCAGACTTTTGACTGGAATAGCAGGATCACCTAGGAGGTTTTTCTGTAGAAAAATAACAAGATTTCCTGATGGGATTATAAAACAAAGTTTCCTGGAGGATTAAAAACACAAGCTTTTCCTATGTGGGATTAAAACAAAGAAGATTTCTTCAATCTATTGGAGTGAAAATCCCTGACCGATCACAACGAGACTACATATGGGATTATAAAACAAGTTTTTCTGGTGGAAATAAAAACACAAGTTGGAACACAACAAAATTACCTGGATGAATTAAACATATTCAATTGGAATCAGATTATTGTAGAATAAACCAACATTTTTGAAGATTATACAAATTATTGATCAGAGCACAACTCAAATTTAATTAAGGACTGAAAATATCTTAAAGTCCAGTGTGTGGAAGACATCTTTTGGTGAGTTGTGAATCTTTTAACTCTTTGAATGCAAATCATGTAACCTGATTAAATCTTTTCTGTAGTAAGTATGCTTATGCTGTTTACCCCTTGCAACTATTAATTAAAGAAACATAAAACGTACAAATCTGGATTTTTCCTTTGACTCACCTTGATATTAAATGATGGTAAACTTGGTTCAAGATAACAACAAAGATAGTTGGAGGTTTTGAATGGTTGTTTTGGCCAAAAAGAGTAAAACAATATCCTAGAACCTTATTTTTTTCCTAGGTTCTAAAATTTACCAGACGGATAACAATTACTATCTACAGAGGTAATCTGTCGTTAATGCATGTTTCTCCGTGAGACACGATCTGACTCCATACTGCTAAGTCGGGCTTTCGGCGGAGTGTAACAGGATATGGCATGCAGATGAAGACAGTAACAGTCTGGTTGAATTACCTCGTCTCAGCCTTAATCCTAACTGATCTGGAGACATATCGGGTAATACTCGTGTGCAAGGATACAAGTTAAGGAACCGTTATCGGAGAAGGCTGGAGTGAGGACTTGTTGCAAGGTCCTGTGGCTAACCTCACTCACGTAGAATTGACAATGCATTGAGAGATAGATGCATGCATGCATTGAGAGAGAGAGAGAGAGAGAGTGAGATAGAGATAGATACATGCAATGAGAGACAGAGAGAGATGCATGCATGCATTGAGAGAGATAGAGAGAGATATATGAATGCATGCACTGAGAGAGTGATATGCATGCATGTATTGAGAGAGAGAGAGAAGCATGCATTGAGAGAGAGATGCATGCATTGAGAGAGAGAGATACATGCATTGAGAGAGAGAGAGATCCATGCATTGAGAGAGAGAGATGCATGCATTGAAAGAGAGAGAGAAATGTATGCATTGAGAAATAGATCTATGCATTGAGAGAAAGAGATATGCATGCATGCATTAAGAGAGAGAGATAGATGCATGCATTGAGAGAGATGCATGCATTGAGAGAGATGCATGCATTGAAATAAAGAGAGAGATGCATGCATTGAGAGATAGATCTATGCATTGAGAGGGAGAGAGAGATAAATGCATGCATTGAGAGAGAGATACATGCATTGAGAGAAAGAGATACATGCATTGAGAGAAAGATGCATGCATTGAGAGAGAGGTATGCATGCATGCATTGAGAGAGAGAGATATGCATGCATTGAGTGAGAGAGATGCATGCATTGAGAGAGAGAGAGATGCATGCATTGAGAGAGATACATGCATGCATTGAGAGAGAGAGAGGGAGAGAGATGCATGCATGCATTGAGAGAGATGCATGCATTGAGAAAGAGAGAGATGCATGCATATATTGAGAGAGAGGGAGATGCATACATAAATTGAGAGAGAGATGCATGCATGCATTGAGAGAGAGATGCATGCATGCATTGAGAGAGAGATGCATGCATAGAGTGAGAGATATATGCATGCATTGAGAGAGATGCATGCATTGAGAGAGAGAGATACATGCATTGAAAGAGAGAGGGAGGGAGATGCATGCATTGAGAGAGAAAGATTCATGCATTGAGAGAGAGAGAGGAAGATAGAGATAGAAGAGAGAGATAGATGCATGCATTGAGAGACAGAGAGAGAGATGCATGCATGCATTGAGAGAGATAGAGATGCATTTATTGAGAGAGAAAGATGCATGCATGCATTGAGAGAGATATGTGCATGCATTGAGAGAGAGATGCATGCATGCATTGAGAGACAGAGAGCGAGAGAAATATGCATGCATGAATTGAGAGACATGCATGCATGTATTGAGAGAGAGAAGCATGCATTGAGAGAGAGATGCATGCATTGAGAGAGAGATACATGCATTGAGAGAGAGAGATGCATGCATGCATTGAGAGAGTTTCATGCATTGAGAGAGAGAGATGCATGCATTGAGAGAGAGATATGCATGCATGCATTGAGAGAGAGAGATGCATGCATTGAGAGAGAAATACAAGCATTTCATGTATCTCTCTATCTCTTTCTCAATTCATGCATCTCTATGCATGCATTGAGAAAGAGAGAGATGCATGAAATGAGAGAGATACATTCATTTAGAGAGAGAGAGAGATGCATACATTGAGAGAGAGAGATACATGCATTAAGAGATAGATCTATGAATTGAGAGAGAGAGAGAGGGAGAGAGAGATGCATGCATTGAGAGAGAGATATATATGCATTGAGAGATAGATACATGCATTGAGAGAGATATGCATGCATTGCAAGAGAGAGAGATGCATGCATGCATTGAGAGACAGAGAGCGAGAGAGATATGCATGCATGCATTGAGAGAGAGACATGCATGCATGTATTGAGAGAGAGAGAGAGAAGCATGCATTGAGAGAGATACATGCACTGAGAGAGAGAGATACATGCATTGAGAGAGAGAGATTTATGCATTGAGAAAGAGAGATGCATGCATTGAGAGAGCGAGCGATGCATGCATTGAAAGAGAGAGAGATGCATGCATTGAGAGATAGATCTATGCATTGAGAGAGAGATATGCATGCATGCATTGAGAGAGAGAGATGCATGCATTGAGAGAGAGAGAGATACAAGCATTGAGAGAGAGATGCATGCATTGAGAGAGAGAGATTTATGCATTGAGAGAGAGAGATACATGCATTGAAATAGAGAGAGAGATGCATGCATTAAGAGATAGATCTATGCATTGATAGAGAGAGAGGGAGAGAGAGATGCATGCATTGAGAGAGAGAGATATATGCATTGAGATTGAGAGATACATGCATTGAGAGATACATGCAATGAGAGAGAGAAATATACATGCATTGAGAGAGGGATGCATGCATGCATTGATAGAGTTGCTTGCATTGAGAGAGATACATGCATGCATTGAGAGAGAGATGCATGCATTGAGAGAGAGAGAGATGCATGCATGCATTGAGAGAGTTTCATGCATTGAGAGAGAGAGATGCATGCATTGAGAGAGAGATATGCATGCATGCATTGAGAGAGAGAGATGCATGCATTGAGAGAGAAATACAAGCATTTCATGTATGTATCTATCTCTCTCAATTCATGCATCTCTATGCATGCATTGAGAAAGAGAGAGATGCATGAAATGAGAGAGATACATTCATTTAGAGAGAGAGAGAGATGCATACATTGAGAGAGAGAGATACATGCATTAGGAGATAGATCTATGAATTGAGAGAAAGAGAGAGAGAGGGAGAGAGAGATGCATGCATTGAGAGAGAGATATATATGCATTGAGAGATAGATACATGCATTGAGAGAGATATACATGCATTGCGAGAGAGAGAGAGATGCATGCATGCATTGAGAGACAGAGAGCGAGAGAGATATGCATGCATGCATTGAGAGAGAGAGACATGCATGCATGTATTGAGAGAGAGAGAGAGAAGCATGCATTGAGAGAGATACATGCACTGAGAGAGAGAGATACATGCATTGAGAGAGAGAGATTTATGCATTGAGAAAGAGAGATGCATGCATTGAGAGAGCGAGCGATGCATGCATTGAAAGAGAGAGAGATGCATGCATTGAGAGATAGATCTATGCATTGAGAGAGAGATATGCATGCATGCATTGAGAGAGAGAGATGCATGCATTGAGAGAGAGAGAGATACAAGCATTGAGAGAGAGATGCATGCATTGAGAGAGAGAGATTTATGCATTGAGAGAGAGAGATACATGCATTGAAATAGAGAGAGAGATGCATGCATTAAGAGATAGATCTATGCATTGATAGAGAGAGAGGGAGAGAGAGATGCATGCATTGAGAGAGAGAGATATATGCATTGAGATTGAGAGATACATGCATTGAGAGATACATGCAATGAGAGAGAGAAATATACATGCATTGAGAGAGGGATGCATGCATTGAGAGAGAGAGATACATGCATTGAAAGAGAGAGGGAGGGAGATGCATGCATTGAGAGAGAAAGATTCATGCATTGAGAGAGAGAGAGGAAGATAGAGATAGAAGAGAGAGATAGATGCATGCATTGAGAGACAGAGAGAGAGATGCATGCATGCATTGAGAGAGATAGAGATGCATTTATTGAGAGAGAAAGATGCATGCATTAAGATCTCTCTCTTAATACATGCATTGAGGGAGATGCATGCATTGAGAGAGATGCATGCATTGAGAGAGATAGATGCATGCATTGAGAGAGAGAAAGAGAGATGCATGCATTGAGAGAGAGAGAGATGCATGCTTTGAGAGACAGAGAGAGATGCATGCATGCATTGAGAGACAAAGAGCAAGAGAGATATGCATGCATGCATTGAGAGGGAGACATGGGTGCATGTATTGAGAGGGAGAGAGTGAAGCATGCATTGAGAGAGAGAGAGATACATGCATTGAGAGAGAGATACATGCATTGAGAGAGAGAAATGCATGCATTGAGAGAGCGAGAGATGCATGCATTGAAAGAGAGAGATACATGCATTGAGAGATAGATCTATGCATTGAGAGAGAGAGATATGCATGCATGCATTGAGAGAAAGAGAGATGCATGCATTGAGAGAGAGATACAAGCATTGAGAGAGCGAGAGAGATGTATGCATTGAGAAAGAGAGAGAGATGCATGCATTGAAATAGAGAGAGAGATGCATGCATTGACAGAGAGATACATGCATTGAGAGAGATAGAGAAATATTCATGCATTGAGAGAGAGGGATGCATGCATTGAGAGAGAGAGAGATACATGCATTGACAGAGAGATACATGCATTGAGAGAGATAGAGAAATATGCATGCATTGAGAGAGAGGGATGCATGTATGCATTGAGAGAGTTGCATGCATCGAGAGAGAGATACATGCATTGAGAGAGAGATACATGCATGCATTGAGAGAGAGAGATGCATGTATGCATTGAGAGAGATGCATGCATGCATTGAGAGAGAGATATGCATCCATTGAGAGAGAGAGATATGCATGCATTGAGAGAGAGATGCATGCATTGATAGAGAGATGCATGCATGCATTGAGAGATGCATACATGCATTGAGAGAGAGATATGCATGCTTTGAGAGAGAGAGAAAGAGAGATGCATGCATTGAGAGAGAGATGCATGCATTGAGAGAGAGATGCATGCATTGAGAGACAGATGCATGTATTGAGAGAAAGAGAGAGATGCATGCATGCATTGAGAGACAGAGAGCAAGAGAGATATGCATGCATGCATTGAGAGCTATACATGCATGAATGTATTGAGAGAGAGAGAGTGAATCATGCATTGAGAGAGAGAGATGCATGCATTGAGAGAGAGATATATATGCATTGAGAGAGAGAGATACATGCATTGAGAGAGAGATGCATGCATTGAGAGAGAGATACATGCATTGAGAGAGCGAGAGATGCATGCATTGAAAGAGAGAGATGCATGCATTGAGAGATAGATCTATGCATTGAGAGAGATATATGTATGCATGCATTGCGAGAGAGAGAGAGAGATGCATGCATTGAGAGAGAGATACAAGCATTGAGAGAGAGAGATGCATGCATTGAGAGAGCGAGAGATGCATGCATTGAAAGAGAGAGAGATGCATGCATTGAGAGATAGATCTATGCATTGAGAGAGATATGCATGCATGCATTGAGAGTGAGAGAGATACATGCATTGAGAGAGAGATACAAGCATTGAGAGAGAGAGATGCATGCATTGAGAGAGAGAGAGATGCATGCATTGAGAGAGAGAGAGATGCATACATTGAAATAGAGAGAGATACATGCATTGAGAGATAGATCTATGCATTGAGAGGGAGAGAGAGGGAGAGAGAGAAATGCATGCATTGAGAGAGAGAGAAAGAGATACATGCATTGAGAGAAAGATGAATGCATTGAGAGAGAGATATGCATGCATGCATTGAGAGAGATGCATGCATTGAGAGAGAGATGCATGCATTGAGAGAGAGAGATGCATGCATTGAGAGAGAGAGAGATACATGCATGCATTGAGAGAGAGATGCATGCATGCATTAAGAGAGATGCATGCATTGAGAAAGAGAGAGATGCATGCATATGTTGAGAGAGAGGGAGATGCATGCATAAATTGAGAGAGAGATGCATGCATGCATTGAGAGAGAGATGCATGCATGCATTGAGAGAGCGATGCATGCATTGAGTGAGATATATGCATGCATTGAGAGAGAGAGAGAGATACATGCATTGAGCGAGAGATGCATGCATTGAGAGAAAGGGATGCATTAATTGAAAGAGAGAGGGAGATGCATGCATTGAGAGAGAAATAGGGAGAGAGAGAAATAGGGAGAGAGATAGAAGAGAGAGATAGATGCATGCATTGAGAGATGGAGAGAGATGAATGCATGCATTGAGAGAGATAGAGATGCATTTATTGAGAGAGAGAGAGAGAGATGCATGCATTGAGAGAGAGATGCATGCATTAAGAGCTCTCTCTTAATGCATGCATTGAGAGAGATCTATGCATTGAGAGAGATTTATGCATTGAGAGATATAGATGCATGCATTGAGAGAGAGAGAAAGAGAGATGCATGCATTGAGAGAGAGATGCATGCATTGAGAGAGAGAGATGCATGCATGCATTGAGAGACAGAGATCAAGAGAGAAATGCATGCATGCATTGAGAGGGATACATGCATGCATGTATTGAGAGAGAGAGTGAAGCATGCAATGAGAGAGAGATGCATGCATTGAGAGAGAGAGATACATGCATTGAGAGAGAGATACATGCATTGAGAGAGCGAGAGATGCATGCATTGAAAGAGAGAGAGATGCATGCATTGAGAGAGAGATGCATGCATTGAGAGATAGATCTATGCATTGTAAGAGAGATATATGTATGCATGCATTGAGAGAGAGATGCATGCATTGAGAGAGAGAGAGATGCATGCATTGAGAAAGAGAGAGAGATGCATGTATTGAGAGAGATGCATGCATTGAAATAGAGAGATACATGCATTGAGAGATGATATATGCATTGAGAGAGAGAGAAGGAGAGAGAGAGATGCATGCATTGAGAGAGAGAGAGATGTATATATGCATTGAGAGAGAGATACATGCTTTGAGAGAGAAATATGCATGCATTGAGAGAGAGGGATGCATGCATGCATTGAGAGAGTTGCATGCATTGACAGAGAGATACATGCATTGAGAGAGATAGAGAAATATGCATGCATTGAGAGAGAGGGATGCATGTATGCAATGAGAGAGTTGCATGCATCGAGAGAGAGATACATGCATTGAGAGAGATACATGCATGCATTGAGAGAGAGATGCATGTATGCATTGAGAGAGAGATGCATGCATGCATTGAGAGAGATATGCATGCATTGAGAGAGAGATATGCATGCATTGAGAGAGAGATGCATGCATTGATAGAGAGATGCATGCATGCATTGAGAGAGAGATGCATGCATTGATAGAGAGATGCATGCATGCATTGAGAGATGCATGCATGCATTGAGAGATGCATACATGCATTGAGAGAGAGATATGCATGCATTGAGAGAGAGAAAGATGCATGCATGCATTGAGAGACAGAGAGCGAGAGATATGCATGCATGCATTGAGAGAGATACATGCCTTGAGAGAGAAAGATGCATGCATGCATTGAGAGAGATGAATGAATGCATTGAAAGAGATGCATGCATGCATTGAGAGAGATATGTGCATGCATTGAGAGAGAGATGCATGCATGCATTGAGAGACAGAGAGCGAGAGAAATATGCATGCATGAATTGAGAGACATGCATGCATGTATTGAGAGAGAGAAGCATGCATTGAGAGAGAGATGCATGCATTGAGAGAGAGATACATGCATTGAGAGAGAGAGATGCATGCATGCATTGAGAGAGTTTCATGCATTGAGAGAGAGAGATGCATGCATTGAGAGAGAGATATGCATGCATGCATTGAGAGAGAGAGATGCATGCATTGAGAGAGAAATACAAGCATTTCATGTATCTCTCTATCTCTTTCTCAATTCATGCATCTCTATGCATGCATTGAGAAAGAGAGAGATGCATGAAATGAGAGAGATACATTCATTTAGAGAGAGAGAGAGATGCATACATTGAGAGAGAGAGATACATGCATTAAGAGATAGATCTATGAATTGAGAGAGAGAGAGAGGGAGAGAGAGATGCATGCATTGAGAGAGAGATATATATGCATTGAGAGATAGATACATGCATTGAGAGAGATATGCATGCATTGCAAGAGAGAGAGATGCATGCATGCATTGAGAGACAGAGAGCGAGAGAGATATGCATGCATGCATTGAGAGAGAGACATGCATGCATGTATTGAGAGAGAGAGAGAGAAGCATGCATTGAGAGAGATACATGCACTGAGAGAGAGAGATACATGCATTGAGAGAGAGAGATTTATGCATTGAGAAAGAGAGATGCATGCATTGAGAGAGCGAGCGATGCATGCATTGAAAGAGAGAGAGATGCATGCATTGAGAGATAGATCTATGCATTGAGAGAGAGATATGCATGCATGCATTGAGAGAGAGAGATGCATGCATTGAGAGAGAGAGAGATACAAGCATTGAGAGAGAGATGCATGCATTGAGAGAGAGAGATTTATGCATTGAGAGAGAGAGATACATGCATTGAAATAGAGAGAGAGATGCATGCATTAAGAGATAGATCTATGCATTGATAGAGAGAGAGGGAGAGAGAGATGCATGCATTGAGAGAGAGAGATATATGCATTGAGATTGAGAGATACATGCATTGAGAGATACATGCAATGAGAGAGAGAAATATACATGCATTGAGAGAGGGATGCATGCATGCATTGATAGAGTTGCTTGCATTGAGAGAGATACATGCATGCATTGAGAGAGAGATGCATGCATTGAGAGAGAGAGAGAGATGCATGCATGCATTGAGAGAGTTTCATGCATTGAGAGAGAGAGATGCATGCATTGAGAGAGAGATATGCATGCATGCATTGAGAGAGAGAGATGCATGCATTGAGAGAGAAATACAAGCATTTCATGTATGTATCTATCTCTCTCAATTCATGCATCTCTATGCATGCATTGAGAAAGAGAGAGATGCATGAAATGAGAGAGATACATTCATTTAGAGAGAGAGAGAGATGCATACATTGAGAGAGAGAGATACATGCATTAGGAGATAGATCTATGAATTGAGAGAGAGAGAGAGGGAGAGAGAGATGCATGCATTGAGAGAGAGATATATATGCATTGAGAGATAGATACATGCATTGAGAGAGATATGCATGCATTGCAAGAGAGAGAGATGCATGCATGCATTGAGAGACAGAGAGCGAGAGAGATATGCATGCATGCATTGAGAGAGAGACATGCATGCATGTATTGAGAGAGAGAGAGAGAAGCATGCATTGAGAGAGATACATGCACTGAGAGAGAGAGATACATGCATTGAGAGAGAGAGATTTATGCATTGAGAAAGAGAGATGCATGCATTGAGAGAGCGAGCGATGCATGCATTGAAAGAGAGAGAGATGCATGCATTGAGAGATAGATCTATGCATTGAGAGAGAGATATGCATGCATGCATTGAGAGAGAGAGATGCATGCATTGAGAGAGAGAGAGATACAAGCATTGAGAGAGAGATGCATGCATTGAGAGAGAGAGATTTATGCATTGAGAGAGAGAGATACATGCATTGAAATAGAGAGAGAGATGCATGCATTAAGAGATAGATCTATGCATTGATAGAGAGAGAGGGAGAGAGAGATGCATGCATTGAGAGAGAGAGATATATGCATTGAGATTGAGAGATACATGCATTGAGAGATACATGCAATGAGAGAGAGAAATATACATGCATTGAGAGAGGGATGCATGCATGCATTGATAGAGTTGCTTGCATTGAGAGAGATACATGCATGCATTGAGAGAGAGATGCATGCATTGAGAGAGAGAGAGATGCATGCATGCATTGAGAGAGTTTCATGCATTGAGAGAGAGAGATGCATGCATTGAGAGAGAGATATGCATGCATGCATTGAGAGAGAGAGATGCATGCATTGAGAGAGAAATACAAGCATTTCATGTATGTATCTATCTCTCTCAATTCATGCATCTCTATGCATGCATTGAGAAAGAGAGAGATGCATGAAATGAGAGAGATACATTCATTTAGAGAGAGAGAGAGATGCATACATTGAGAGAGAGAGATACATGCATTAGGAGATAGATCTATGAATTGAGAGAAAGAGAGAGAGAGGGAGAGAGAGATGCATGCATTGAGAGAGAGATATATATGCATTGAGAGATAGATACATGCATTGAGAGAGATATACATGCATTGCGAGAGAGAGAGAGATGCATGCATGCATTGAGAGACAGAGAGCGAGAGAGATATGCATGCATGCATTGAGAGAGAGAGACATGCATGCATGTATTGAGAGAGAGAGAGAGAGAAGCATGCATTGAGAGAGATACATGCACTGAGAGAGAGAGAGATACATGCATTGAGAGAGAGAGATTTATGCATTGAGAAAGAGAGATGCATGCATTGAGAGAGCGAGCGATGCATGCATTGAAAGAGAGAGAGAGATGCATGCATTGAGAGATAGATCTATGCATTGAGAGAGAGATATGCATGCATGCATTGAGAGAGAGAGATGCATGCATTGAGAGAGAGAGATACAAGCATTGAGAGATTTATGCATTGAGAGAGAGATACATGCATTGAAATAGAGAGAGAGATGCATGCATTAAGAGATAGATCTATGCATTGATAGAGAGAGAGAGAGAGAGAGAGAGAGAGAGATGCATGCATTGAGAGAGAGATATATGCATTGAGATTGAGAGATACATGCATTGAGAGATACATGCAATGAGAGAGAGAAATATACATGCATTGAGAGAGGGATGCATGCATGCATTGATAGAGTTGCTTGCATTGAGAGAGAGAGAGAGATACATGCATTGAGAGAGATACATGCATGCATTGAGAGAGAGATGCATGCATTGAGAGAGAAATACAAGCATTTCATGTATCTCTCTATCTCTCTCTCAATTCATGCATCTCTATGCATGCATTGAGAAAGAGAGAGATGCATGAAATGAGAGAGATACATTCATTTAGAGAGAGAGAGATGCATACATTGAGAGAGAGATACATGCATTAAGAGATAGATCTATGAATTGAGAGAGAGAGAGAGAGAGAGAGAGGGAGAGAGAGATGCATGCATTGAGAGATAGATACATGCATTGAGAGAGATATGCATGCATTGCGAGAGAGAGAGATGCATGCATGCATTGAGAGACAGAGAGCGAGAGAGATATGCATGCATGCATTGAGAGAGAGACATGCATGCATGTATTGAGAGAGAGAGAGAGAGAGAGAAGCATGCATTGAGAGAGATACATGCACTGAGAGAGAGAGATACATGCATTGAGAGAGAGAGATTTATGCATTGAGAAAGAGAGATGCATGCATTGAGAGAGAGAGAGAGATGCATGCATGCATTGAGAGAGTTTCATGCATTGAGAGAGAGAGATGCATGCATTGAGAGAGAGATATGCATGCATGCATTGAGAGAGAGAGATGCATGCATTGAGAGAGAAATACAAGCATTTCATGTATGTATCTATCTCTCTCAATTCATGCATCTCTATGCATGCATTGAGAAAGAGAGAGATGCATGAAATGAGAGAGATACATTCATTTAGAGAGAGAGAGAGATGCATACATTGAGAGAGAGAGATACATGCATTAGGAGATAGATCTATGAATTGAGAGAAAGAGAGAGAGAGGGAGAGAGAGATGCATGCATTGAGAGAGAGATATATATGCATTGAGAGATAGATACATGCATTGAGAGAGATATACATGCATTGCGAGAGAGAGAGAGATGCATGCATGCATTGAGAGACAGAGAGCGAGAGAGATATGCATGCATGCATTGAGAGAGAGAGACATGCATGCATGTATTGAGAGAGAGAGAGAAGCATGCATTGAGAGAGATACATGCACTGAGAGAGAGAGAGATACATGCATTGAGAGAGAGAGATTTATGCATTGAGAAAGAGAGATGCATGCATTGAGAGAGCGAGCGATGCATGCATTGAAAGAGAGAGAGAGATGCATGCATTGAGAGATAGATCTATGCATTGAGAGAGAGATATGCATGCATGCATTGAGAGAGAGAGATGCATGCATTGAGAGAGAGAGATACAAGCATTGAGAGATTTATGCATTGAGAGAGAGATACATGCATTGAAATAGAGAGAGAGATGCATGCATTAAGAGATAGATCTATGCATTGATAGAGAGAGAGAGAGAGAGAGAGAGAGATGCATGCATTGAGAGAGAGATATATGCATTGAGATTGAGAGATACATGCATTGAGAGATACATGCAATGAGAGAGAGAAATATACATGCATTGAGAGAGGGATGCATGCATGCATTGATAGAGTTGCTTGCATTGAGAGAGAGAGAGAGATACATGCATTGAGAGAGATACATGCATGCATTGAGAGAGAGATATGCATGCATTGAGAGAGAAATACAAGCATTTCATGTATCTCTCTATCTCTCTCTCAATTCATGCATCTCTATGCATGCATTGAGAAAGAGAGAGATGCATGAAATGAGAGAGATACATTCATTTAGAGAGAGAGAGATGCATACATTGAGAGAGAGATACATGCATTAAGAGATAGATCTATGAATTGAGAGAGAGGGAGAGAGAGATGCATGCATTGAGAGAGAGATATATATGCATTGAGAGATAGATACATGCATTGAGAGAGATATGCATGCATTGCGAGAGAGAGAGAGATGCATGCATGCATTGAGAGAGAGACATGCATGCATGTATTGAGAGAGAGAGAGAGAGAGAAGCATGCATTGAGAGAGATACATGCACTGAGAGAGAGAGAGATACATGCATTGAGAGAGAGAGATTTATGCATTGAGAA
>JBBPBX010086249.1:0-14937 GCA_038048925.1 Garcialebias charrua | reverse complement strand
GTTTTCAGCTAGTCCAAGAGGTGTACAACTTTAATCAGAGTCTAATCATCTTTATTGTCATTTGCACCGCATGTGGTACATGTGATGAAACAAGATTATGTACACAAGGTCCCAGTTACATCCAACAACAAAATGTGAGAGAAAAACAGCAATAACATGTAGGATATAACTAAGAAAAACATCAACTAGAAATACACTAAGCCCTAATATAATAGGAAAACATAATTACAAACAGCAGCACGGACATGAGTCTGTATGAGCAGATGGTCACAAATGAACACAGAAACAAAAAAACAGATCAGCATGTTGTGATGTTTTGCAGTAATTACTGTTTTCTAATTGTTTATTTATTCATGAGTCTAACAGCCTCAGGGTAGAAGCTGTTCCTCAGTCTAGTGGTTCTACATTTGATGCTCCTCAACCTCCTTCCTGAGGGGAGTGGGGCAAAGAGTTTGTGTGCTGGGTGAGTGGGGTCTTTCATGATACAGGTGGCTCTCTTCCTGCATCTGGAGGTGTAAATGTCTGTGATGGTGGGGAGACTGACTCCAACATCTTCTGTGCAGCCTTCACCACTCTCTGCAGAGCTTTTCTTTCTGCAGCTGTGCAGCCTCCATGCCACACGTTGATGCCGGAGCACAGGATGCTCTCAACGGCACACGTGTAGAAGGAGGTGAAGACAGACAACACCACCGCCCTGATCAAAAAAAGGTAATCAGAGACTCTACTTCCTCAGACGGCTGAGAAGAGCTGGTCTGGGAAGCTCAGTCCTCACCTCCTTCTACAGGTGTGCGATGGAGAGCATCCTGTGCTCACACGTTGATGCTGTAGCACAGGATGCTCTCCACTGCACACCTGTAGAAGGAGATGAGGACTGGGCTACTCAGACCAGCTCGTCTCAGCCGCCTGAGGTAGTAGAGTCTCTGATGAACTTTGTTGATCAGGCTGGTTGTGTTGTTGGTCCAGCTGAGGCTATAATTCAAGTGCACACCCAAGTACTTGTAGCTGGAGACCAGTGGTGGAGAAAGTACTCAAACACTGTTTATAAGTAAAAGTACAAATAAACAGACAAAAATGTACTCTAGTAAAAGTAGATGTACCATTATATTGTGTTTACTTAAGTAAAAGTAAATAAGTACTTGCTTTTAAAAATGCTTAAAGTATTAAAGTAAAAGTACTTGCTGAATGTATTGCCTAATGCAATGGTCTACAGTATCATTAAGTGTGTGTACTGTACGCATATTTTCTGTAATACATTAATAGTGTTTTTCCATTTTAAAGAACAATGCTGCAGATAACACATGTTTTTATTGTGTTTACTCTGTGACACAGTTCACACTTGGACTTGTGATTCTGTGTGTCAGAATTTCAGGGATGACATGCAGAGTTAAATGTCATTAAGCAAAATAAGAGAGGAATTATTTTACCTTTGAAAGTTTTTATTTAACACAAAGCAGAACCAATGTGTCATTTTAACTGCAGTAAACATGTTTAAATTAAAGTTATCTGTCTGAAAAAAAGGAGCATTATGCCAGGTTTCCACCAAACGCTTTTCGCGCCACCGAAGCAGCCACTTTACATTGAAAGTCTATGTGGCCGGGCATGTTGGATGCGGCGCATCTACAGCAGTTCAAGCAGCGCGGCAGTGAGTGGCAGCTTTTTTCCGCTCCCACGTCACCTCCGAGCAGCGACTGTCGAAGCTCGATTTGTCCTGCTTCTGCTGCTCGCAGCTTAGCAGCAACCAATCGGGATAGACTCTGCCATGTGATCACGCAACAACGACAGGACTTTTTTTTGGACTTTTCAAACTTACCCATCGAGCCTCCATGAAGAAAACAGCCTCCGGTAAGAAACTTGGCATTTTTACAGTTGCCGCTGTCCGCTCGAGCGTACGGTCACCCCAAACATAAAAAAATGTTTTAATCTCAACAAAGACTTTAGGAGCTGCAGTTTGGCTCATAAAAAATCCACTCAAGTAGTAACGAGGCTCATGTACAGCTGATTTTTTATCTGCCCGGTGTAGAAGAAACAAACGGAAAAGGAGCCAGCCGCTGCTCCCACTGCGTGTCTGCAGACATGTTCGATGAGAACAGACATCTGTTGACAAGCAGCCAACACAGTGCGGTAGGAGATTTTTTGCAGCGCGAAAAGCGTCTGGTGGAAACCCGGCATTAGACCTGACAAAGGAACAGACACTGATCATTTCACCTCCAGTTTGTCATCAACTCTAGTTAAAATATTGTCCAGTCAACCATGGATCAAAAGTGAACAATATTTTAAATTCCTGACACCATTTTCAAAACTTGGATCTGAGTGTCGAGACATTTCTTGTCTCCTAACATCCCATGAACTGATACATTTTAATATTGATACAAGAATTTATTGTTCAAGTTCAGAAGAAGTTGGTTTTCACAGTTTTTTGAGTCCAGTCTGGTTTTTTAGGGAGATGTCCTGCTGTACTGAACAGTCTTTCAATAATCTTTCAATAATCTTTCAATAAGGCCATGGGTGGTGTGTATCTTCTGGCTGAATCTTTGTGGTGGAATCCATTTTGAGTGTGTTAGTGGTGCTGTGGGTGCTCCCAGTTCAGTGACGTTTATACTAGAATATACGTCATTAGTCCAGTTCTTCTTGAAGGCAGGTCTAATGTTACCTGTCCACTTGCAGTGATTCAAATTGATTCAAATTGTTTCAAATTCAAATTCAACTCAAATTGTGTGTGTTTGTGTGTGTGACTGTTTTGTGGTTTCTAAGGACAGTGTTTTGTCAGGACAGTAATGAGCTGTTATCTGATTGTCTGATTATAGCGTATTGCTGTCCTAACAAACCACTGTCCATTAAAACCACAAAACAGTCACACACACAAACACACACAATTTTAGTAGAACATGTTATATTTACATGTAAATGTCTATCTGATATGCATATATACATTTATATGCATATATGTATATACACTGTACAGTACATGAATATGCATTTATGATATGCTTATATACATGTATATATGTATATTTGTGTGTATGTATATGACATAGATATCAATTATATAAATAATGCAGGGATTGTTAAGTATGACTTCAATATTATTAGTCACAGTTTTTTAATTTATAGTTTTCTTTCATTCAGCTAATTTTAATTTCATCTTAGTCCACCTATCATGAGAGGAGTTTTGTAAATACTCTGTCCATTTATCTTTCCTTTATGTGAGATGGATACTTGGGCCAAAAACAAACAATCATGTAATGTTTATTGGTTTACATGTGACAGCAGCTATCATCAAAATGTAGAATTTCCTCTAAATATAAGTATAAATGATCTCTTACAGATGTCATGTGAACACGTCCAGAGTCAGGAGATCGCAGGTAGCCAGAAGCACGATCAACTTCCTTTAAACACGAATACCAAGGTACATTTTAGTTCTTGTGTTCCTAAACAGAATTACTTGCTACGTGTGGTTTCATCAACCTTAATGTTCAATTAGGTGTGTATAGGAGTGTACTATGGTTTTTATGGACAGTTGTTTGTTTGGACAGTCAGACGCTATAAACAATCAGACAATCAATCAGATAACAGCTCATTACTGTCCTGACAAAACACTGTCCTTAAAAACCACAAAACAGTCACACACACAAACACACACAACTTCAGTTGAACATGTTATATTTACATGTATATGTCTATCTGTACATTATATGTATATGCATATATATACATGTATATGTTTATGCATATATACATCTATATGTTTATGCATATGTACATATATGCATATTCTTGTATATATACATATATGCATTTACATGTTTAAATGCATTTGCATATACAGTACATGTATATATGCACTTACATATACATGTATATATGCACTTACATATACATGTATATATGCACTTATATATACATGTAATAGGTATGTAAATATAACATGTTCAACTCAAATTGTGTGTGTTTGTGTGTGTGACTGTTTTGTGGTTTCTAAGGACAGTGTTTTGTCAGGACAGTAATGAGCTGTTATCTGATTGTCTGATTACTGTATAGCGTATTGCTGTCCTGACAAAACACTGTCCTTAAAAACCACAAAACGGTCACACACACAAACACACACAACTTCAGTTGAACATGTTATATTTACATGTATATGTCTATCTGAACATTATATGTATATGCATATATATACATGTGTATGTTTATGCATATATACATCTATATGTTTATGCATATGTACATATATGCATATTCTTGTATATATACATATATGCATTTACAGTTGAACATGTTATATTTACATGTATATGTCTATCTGAACATTATATGTATATGCATATATATACATGTATATGTTTATGCATATATACATCTACAGTATATGTTTATGCATATGTACATATATGCATATTCTTGTATATATACATATATGCATTTACATGTTTAAATGCATTTGCATATACAGTACATGTATATATGCACTTACATATACATGTATATATGCACTTACATATACATGTATATATGCACTTATATATACATGTAATAGGCATGTAAATATAACATGTTCAACTCAAATTGTGTGTGTTTGTGTGTGTGACTGTTTTGTGGTTTCTAAGGACAGTGTTTTGTCAGGACAGTAATGAGCTGTTATCTGATTGTCTGATTATAGCGTATTGCTGTCCTAACAAACCACTGTCCATTAAAACCACAAAACAGTCAC
Source organism: Garcialebias charrua (assembly GCA_038048925.1). Lineage (NCBI taxonomy): Eukaryota > Metazoa > Chordata > Actinopteri > Cyprinodontiformes > Rivulidae > Garcialebias > Garcialebias charrua. The sequence goes on along the minus strand of JBBPBX010086249.1, from coordinate 10,229 downwards.
ACACACAAACACACACAATTTTAGTAGAACATGTTATATTTACATGTATATGTCTATCTGTACAGTATATGCATATATATACATGTATATGCATATATGTATATACACTGTACAGTACATGAATATGCATTTATGATATGCTTATATACATGTATATATGTATATTTGTGTGTATGTATATGACATAGATATCAATTATATAAATAATGCAGGGATTGTTAAGTATGACTTCAATATTATTAGTCACAGTTTTTAAATTTATAGTTTTCTTTCATTCAGCTAATTTTAATTTCATCTTAGTCCACCTATCATGAGAGGAGTTTTGTAAATACTCTGTCCATCCATCTTTCCTTTATGTGAGATGGATACTTTGGCCAAAAACAAACAATCATGTAATGTTTATTGGTTTACATGTGACAGCAGCTATCATCAAAATGTAGAATTTCCTCTAAATATAAGTATAAATGATCTCTTACAGATGTCATGTGAACACGTCCAGAGTCAGGAGATCGCAGGTAGCCAGAAGCACGATCAACTTCCTTTAAACACGAATACCAAGGTACATTTTAGTTCTTGTGTTCCTAAACAGAATTACTTGCTACGTGTGGTTTCATCAACCTTAATGTTCAATTAGGTGTGTATAGGAGTGTACTATGGTTTTTATGGACAGTTGTTTGTTTGGACAGTCAGACGCTATAAACAATCAGACAATCAATCAGATAACAGCTCATTACTGTCCTGACAAAACACTGTCCTTAAAAACCACAAAACAGTCACACACACAAACACACACAACTTCAGTTGAACATGTTATATTTACATGTATATGTCTATCTGTACATTATATGTATATGCATATATATACATGTATATGTTTATGCATATATACATCTATATGTTTATGCATATGTACATATATGCATATTCTTGTATATATACATATATGCATTTACATGTTTAAATGCATTTGCATATACAGTACATGTATATATGCACTTACATATACATGTATATATGCACTTACACATACATGTAAATAGGCACTTACATATACGTGTAATAGGCATGTAAATATAACATGTTCAACTCAAATTGTGTGTGTTTGTGTGTGTGACTGTTTTGTGGTTTCTAAGGACAGTGTTTTGTCAGGACAGTAATGAGCTGTTATCTGATTGTCTGATTACTGTATAGCGTATTGCTGTCCTGACAAAACACTGTCCTTAAAAACCACAAAACAGTCACACACACAAACACACACAACTTCAGTTGAACATGTTATATTTACATGTATATGTCTATCTGTACATTATATGTATATGCATATATATACATGTATATGTTTATGCATATATACATCTATATGTTTATGCATATGTACATATATGCATATTCTTGTATATATACATATATGCATTTACATGTTTAAATGCATTTGCATATACAGTACATGTATATATGCACTTACATATACATGTATATATGCACTTACACATACATGTAAATAGGCACTTACATATACGTGTAATAGGCATGTAAATATAACATGTTCAACTCAAATTGTGTGTGTTTGTGTGTGTGACTGTTTTGTGGTTTCTAAGGACAGTGTTTTGTCAGGACAGTAATGAGCTGTTATCTGATTGTCTGATTACTGTATAGCGTATTGCTGTCCTGACAAAACACTGTCCTTAAAAACCACAAAACAGTCACACACACAAACACACACAACTTCAGTTGAACATGTTATATTTACATGTATATGTCTATCTGTACATTATATGTATATGCATATATATACATGTATATGTTTATGCATATATACATCTATATGTTTATGCATATGTACATATATGCATATTTTTGTATATATACATATATGCATTTACATGTTTAAATGCATTTGTATATACAGTACATGTATATATGCACTTACATATACATGTATATATGCACTTACATATACATGTATATATGCACTTACATATACATGTAATAGGCATGTAAATATAACATGTTCAACTCAAATTGTGTGTGTTTGTGTGTGTGACTGTTTTGTGGTTTCTAAGGACAGTGTTTTGTCAGGACAGTAATGAGCTGTTATCTGATTGTCTGATTACTGTATAGCGTATTGCTGTCCTGACAAAACACTGTCCTTAAAAACCACAAAACAGTCACACACACAAACACACACAACTTCAGTTGAACATGTTATATTTACATGTATATGTCTATCTGTACATTATATGTATATGCATATATATACATGTATATGTTTATGCATATATACATCTATATGTTTATGCATATGTACATATATGCATATTCTTGTATATATACATATATGCATTTACATGTTTAAATGCATTTGCATATACAGTACATGTATATATGCACTTACATATACATGTATATATGCACTTACATATACATGTATATATGCACTTATATATACATGTAATAGGCATGTAAATATAACATGTTCAACTCAAATTGTGTGTGTTTGTGTGTGTGACTGTTTTGTGGTTTCTAAGGACAGTGTTTTGTCAGGACAGTAATGAGCTGTTATCTGATTGTCTGATTATAGCGTATTGCTGTCCTAACAAACCACTGTCCATTAAAACCACAAAACAGTCACACACACAAACACACACAATTTTAGTAGAACATGTTATATTTACATGTATATGTCTATCTGATATGCATATATACATTTATATGCATATATGTATATACACTGTACAGTACATGAATATGCATTTATGATATGCTTATATACATGTATATATGTATATTTGTGTGTATGTATATGACATAGATATCAATTATATAAATAATGCAGGGATTGTTAAGTATGACTTCAATATTATTAGTCACAGTTTTTAAATTTATAGTTTTCTTTCATTCAGCTAATTTTAATTTCATCTTAGTCCACCTATCATGAGAGGAGTTTTGTAAATACTCTGTCCATCCATCTTTCCTTTATGTGAGATGGATACTTTGGCCAAAAACAAACAATCATGTAATGTTTATTGGTTTACATGTGACAGCAGCTATCATCAAAATGTAGAATTTCCTCTAAATATAAGTATAAATGATCTCTTACAGATGTCATGTGAACACGTCCAGAGTCAGGAGATCGCAGGTAGCCAGAAGCACGATCAACTTCCTTTAAACACGAATACCAAGGTACATTTTAGTTCTTGTGTTCCTAAACAGAATTACTTGCTACGTGTGGTTTCATCAACCTTAATGTTCAATTAGGTGTGTATAGGAGTGTACTATGGTTTTTATGGACAGTTGTTTGTTTGGACAGTCAGACGCTATAAACAATCAGACAATCAATCAGATAACAGCTCATTACTGTCCTGACAAAACACTGTCCTTAAAAACCACAAAACAGTCACACACACAAACACACACAACTTCAGTTGAACATGTTATATTTACATGTATATGTCTATCTGTACATTATATGTATATGCATATATATACATGTATATGTTTATGCATATATACATCTATATGTTTATGCATATGTACATATATGCATATTCTTGTATATATACATATATGCATTTACATGTTTAAATGCATTTGCATATACAGTACATGTATATATGCACTTACATATACATGTATATATGCACTTACACATACATGTAAATAGGCACTTACATATACGTGTAATAGGCATGTAAATATAACATGTTCAACTCAAATTGTGTGTGTTTGTGTGTGTGACTGTTTTGTGGTTTCTAAGGACAGTGTTTTGTCAGGACAGTAATGAGCTGTTATCTGATTGTCTGATTACTGTATAGCGTATTGCTGTCCTGACAAAACACTGTCCTTAAAAACCACAAAACAGTCACACACACAAACACACACAACTTCAGTTGAACATGTTATATTTACATGTATATGTCTATCTGTACATTATATGTATATGCATATATATACATGTATATGTTTATGCATATATACATCTATATGTTTATGCATATGTACATATATGCATATTCTTGTATATATACATATATGCATTTACATGTTTAAATGCATTTGCATATACAGTACATGTATATATGCACTTACATATACATGTATATATGCACTTACACATACATGTAAATAGGCACTTACATATACGTGTAATAGGCATGTAAATATAACATGTTCAACTCAAATTGTGTGTGTTTGTGTGTGTGACTGTTTTGTGGTTTCTAAGGACAGTGTTTTGTCAGGACAGTAATGAGCTGTTATCTGATTGTCTGATTACTGTATAGCGTATTGCTGTCCTGACAAAACACTGTCCTTAAAAACCACAAAACAGTCACACACACAAACACACACAACTTCAGTTGAACATGTTATATTTACATGTATATGTCTATCTGTACATTATATGTATATGCATATATATACATGTATATGTTTATGCATATATACATCTATATGTTTATGCATATGTACATATATGCATATTTTTGTATATATACATATATGCATTTACATGTTTAAATGCATTTGCATATACAGTACATGTATATATGCACTTACATATACATGTATATATGCACTTACACATACATGTAAATAGGCACTTACATATACGTGTAATAGGCATGTAAATATAACATGTTCAACTCAAATTGTGTGTGTTTGTGTGTGTGACTGTTTTGTGGTTTCTAAGGACAGTGTTTTGTCAGGACAGTAATGAGCTGTTATCTGATTGTCTGATTACTGTATAGCGTATTGCTGTCCTGACAAAACACTGTCCTTAAAAACCACAAAACAGTCACACACACAAACACACACAACTTCAGTTGAACATGTTATATTTACATGTATATGTCTATCTGTACATTATACGTATATGCATATATATACATGTATATGTTTATGCATATATACATCTATATGTTTATGCATATGTACATATATGCATATTCTTGTATATATACATATATGCATTTACATGTTTAAATGCATTTGCATATACAGTACATGTATATATGCACTTACATATACATGTATATATGCACTTACACATACATGTAAATAGGCACTTACATATACGTGTAATAGGCATGTAAATATAACATGTTCAACTCAAATTGTGTGTGTTTGTGTGTGTGACTGTTTTGTGGTTTCTAAGGACAGTGTTTTGTCAGGACAGTAATGAGCTGTTATCTGATTGTCTGATTATAGCGTATTGCTGTCCTAACAAACCACTGTCCATTAAAACCACAAAACAGTCACACACACAAACACACACAATTTTAGTAGAACATGTTATATTTACATGTATATGTCTATCTGATATGCATATATACATTTATATGCATATATGTATATACACTGTACAGTACATGAATATGCATTTATGATATGCTTATATACATGTATATATGTATATTTGTGTGTATGTATATGACATAGATATCAATTATATAAATAATGCAGGGATTGTTAAGTATGACTTCAATATTATTAGTCACAGTTTTTAAATTTATAGTTTTCTTTCATTCAGCTAATTTTAATTTCATCTTAGTCCACCTATCATGAGAGGAGTTTTGTAAATACTCTGTCCATCCATCTTTCCTTTATGTGAGATGGATACTTTGGCCAAAAACAAACAATCATGTAATGTTTATTGGTTTACATGTGACAGCAGCTATCATCAAAATGTAGAATTTCCTCTAAATATAAGTATAAATGATCTCTTACAGATGTCATGTGAACACGTCCAGAGTCAGGAGATCGCAGGTAGCCAGAAGCACGATCAACTTCCTTTAAACACGAATACCAAGGTACATTTTAGTTCTTGTGTTCCTAAACAGAATTACTTGCTACGTGTGGTTTCATCAACCTTAATGTTCAATTATGTGTGTATAGGAGTGTACTATGGTTTTTATGGACAGTTGTTTGTTTGGACAGTCAGACGCTATAAACAATCAGACAATCAATCAGATAACAGCTCATTACTGTCCTGACAAAACACTGTCCTTAAAAACCACAAAACAGTCACACACACAAACACACACAACTTCAGTTGAACATGTTATATTTACATGTATATGTCTATCTGTACATTATATGTATATGCATATATATACATGTATATGTTTATGCATATATACATCTATATGTTTATGCATATGTACATATATGCATATTCTTGTATATATACATATATGCATTTACATGTTTAAATGCATTTGCATATACAGTACATGTATATATGCACTTACATATACATGTATATATGCACTTACACATACATGTAAATAGGCACTTACATATACGTGTAATAGGCATGTAAATATAACATGTTCAACTCAAATTGTGTGTGTTTGTGTGTGTGACTGTTTTGTGGTTTCTAAGGACAGTGTTTTGTCAGGACAGTAATGAGCTGTTATCGGATTGTCTGATTACTGTATAGCGTATTGCTGTCCTGACAAAACACTGTCCTTAAAAACCACAAAACAGTCACACACACAAACACACACAATTTTAGTAGAACATGTTATATTTACATGTATATGTCTATCTGATATGCATATATACATTTATATGCATATATGTATATACACTGTACAGTACATGAATATGCATTTATGATATGCTTATATACATGTATATATGTATATTTGTGTGTATGTATATGACATAGATATCAATTATATAAATAATGCAGGGATTGTTAAGTATGACTTCAATATTATTAGTCACAGTTTTTAAATTTATAGTTTTCTTTCATTCAGCTAATTTTAATTTCATCTTAGTCCACCTATCATGAGAGGAGTTTTGTAAATACTCTGTCCATTTATCTTTCCTTTATGTGAGATGGATACTTTGGCCAAAAACAAACAATCATGTAATGTTTATTGGTTTACATGTGACAGCAGCTATCATCAAAATGTAGAATTTCCTCTAAATATAAGTATAAATGATCTCTTACAGATGTCATGTGAACACGTCCAGAGTCAGGAGATCGCAGGTAGCCAGAAGCACGATCAACTTCCTTTAAACACGAATACCAAGGTACATTTTAGTTCTTGTGTTCCTAAACAGAATTACTTGCTACGTGTGGTTTCATCAACCTTAATGTTCAATTATGTGTGTATAGGAGTGTACTATGGTTTTTATGGACAGTTGTTTGTTTGGACAGTCAGACGCTATAAACAATCAGACAATCAATCAGATAACAGCTCATTACTGTCCTGACAAAACACTGTCCTTAAAAACCACAAAACAGTCACACACACAAACACACACAACTTCAGTTGAACATGTTATATTTACATGTATATGTCTATCTGTACATTATATGTATATGCATATATATACATGTATATGTTTATGCATATATACATCTATATGTTTATGCATATGTACATATATGCATATTCTTGTATATATACATATATGCATTTACATGTTTAAATGCATTTGCATATACAGTACATGTATATATGCACTTACATATACATGTATATATGCACTTACACATACATGTAAATAGGCACTTACATATACGTGTAATAGGCATGTAAATATAACATGTTCAACTCAAATTGTGTGTGTTTGTGTGTGTGACTGTTTTGTGGTTTCTAAGGACAGTGTTTTGTCAGGACAGTAATGAGCTGTTATCGGATTGTCTGATTACTGTATAGCGTATTGCTGTCCTGACAAAACACTGTCCTTAAAAACCACAAAACAGTCACACACACAAACACACACAATTTTAGTAGAACATGTTATATTTACATGTATATGTCTATCTGATATGCATATATACATTTATATGCATATATGTATATACACTGTACAGTACATGAATATGCATTTATGATATGCTTATATACATGTATATATGTATATTTGTGTGTATGTATATGACATAGATATCAATTATATAAATAATGCAGGGATTGTTAAGTATGACTTCAATATTATTAGTCACAGTTTTTTAATTTATAGTTTTCTTTCATTCAGCTAATTTTAATTTCATCTTAGTCCACCTATCATGAGAGGAGTTTTGTAAATACTCTGTCCATTTATCTTTCCTTTATGTGAGATGGATACTTGGGCCAAAAACAAACAATCATGTAATGTTTATTGGTTTACATGTGACAGCAGCTATCATCAAAATGTAGAATTTCCTCTAAATATAAGTATAAATGATCTCTTACAGATGTCATGTGAACACGTCCAGAGTCAGGAGATCGCAGGTAGCCAGAAGCACGATCAACTTCCTTTAAACACGAATACCAAGGTACATTTTAGTTCTTGTGTTCCTAAACAGAATTACTTGCTACGTGTGGTTTCATCAACCTTAATGTTCAATTAGGTGTGTATAGGAGTGTACTATGGTTTTTATGGACAGTTGTTTGTTTGGACAGTCAGACGCTATAAACAATCAGACAATCAATCAGATAACAGCTCATTACTGTCCTGACAAAACACTGTCCTTAAAAACCACAAAACAGTCACACATACAAACACACACAACTTCAGTTGAACATGTTATATTTACATGTATATGTCTATCTGTACATTATATGTATATGCATATATATACATGTATATGTTTATGCATATATACATCTATATGTTTATGCATATGTACATATATGCATATTCTTGTATATATACATATATGCATTTACATGTTTAAATGCATTTGCATATACAGTACATGTATATATGCACTTACATATACATGTATATATGCACTTACACATACATGTAAATAGGCACTTACATATACGTGTAATAGGCATGTAAATATAACATGTTCAACTCAAATTGTGTGTGTTTGTGTGTGTGACTGTTTTGTGGTTTCTAAGGACAGTGTTTTGTCAGGACAGTAATGAGCTGTTATCTGATTGTCTGATTACTGTATAGCGTATTGCTGTCCTGACAAAACACTGTCCTTAAAAACCACAAAACAGTCACACACACAAACACACACAACTTCAGTTGAACATGTTATATTTACATGTATATGTCTATCTGTACATTATACGTATATGCATATATATACATGTATATGTTTATGCATATATACATCTATATGTTTATGCATATGTACATATATGCATATTCTTGTATATATACATATATGCATTTACATGTTTAAATGCATTTGCATATACAGTACATGTATATATGCACTTACATATACATGTATATATGCACTTACACATACATGTAAATAGGCACTTACATATACGTGTAATAGGCATGTAAATATAACATGTTCAACTCAAATTGTGTGTGTTTGTGTGTGTGACTGTTTTGTGGTTTCTAAGGACAGTGTTTTGTCAGGACAGTAATGAGCTGTTATCGGATTGTCTGATTACTGTATAGCGTATTGCTGTCCTGACAAAACACTGTCCTTAAAAACCACAAAACAGTCACACACACAAACACACACAATTTTAGTAGAACATGTTATATTTACATGTATATGTCTATCTGATATGCATATATACATTTATATGCATATATGTATATACACTGTACAGTACATGAATATGCATTTATGATATGCTTATATACATGTATATATGTATATTTGTGTGTATGTATATGACATAGATATCAATTATATAAATAATGCAGGGATTGTTAAGTATGACTTCAATATTATTAGTCACAGTTTTTTAATTTATAGTTTTCTTTCATTCAGCTAATTTTAATTTCATCTTAGTCCACCTATCATGAGAGGAGTTTTGTAAATACTCTGTCCATTTATCTTTCCTTTATGTGAGATGGATACTTGGGCCAAAAACAAACAATCATGTAATGTTTATTGGTTTACATGTGACAGCAGCTATCATCAAAATGTAGAATTTCCTCTAAATATAAGTATAAATGATCTCTTACAGATGTCATGTGAACACGTCCAGAGTCAGGAGATCGCAGGTAGCCAGAAGCACGATCAACTTCCTTTAAACACGAATACCAAGGTACATTTTAGTTCTTGTGTTCCTAAACAGAATTACTTGCTACGTGTGGTTTCATCAACCTTAATGTTCAATTAGGTGTGTATAGGAGTGTACTATGGTTTTTATGGACAGTTGTTTGTTTGGACAGTCAGACGCTATAAACAATCAGACAATCAATCAGATAACAGCTCATTACTGTCCTGACAAAACACTGTCCTTAAAAACCACAAAACAGTCACACATACAAACACACACAACTTCAGTTGAACATGTTAT
>JBBPBX010086248.1:0-14937 GCA_038048925.1 Garcialebias charrua | reverse complement strand
CAGAGCTTGGCAGCACGGTGGCACAACTGGTAGAGCTGCTGCCTCTCAGCGAGAAGGTTGCCGGTTCATATCCCGGTCCCGGGCCTTGGGCAGCACGGTGGCACAACTGGTAGAGCTGCTGCCTCTCAGCGAGAAGGTTGCCGGTTCAAATCCCGGTCCGGGGCCTTTCTGGGTGGAGTTTGCATGTTCTCCCCGTGCATGCGTGGGTTTCCTCCGGGTACTCCGGTTTCCTCCCACAGACCAAAAAACATGCTTGTTAGGCTGATTGGTGACTCTAAATTGACCCTAGGTGTGAGTGTGAGAGTGGATGGTTGTTTGGTGTGAGTGAGACAGGTCCCTCTTGTAAATGAGTCCCCGTGACTCAACGAGGTAGCCTGTATAAATAAAGGTTGAATGAAAGAGCTGTTCTCTAGTTCAGCTCTCTGGTCATCCAATGACTTAGCAAAAAAAACAAAAACATAAACATTACACTGTCTAAAGTCTCCAAGTTGTCAGAGAAGGCATCATTAAAAAAAACATTAGCAGGTTACTGTCTGTCCTAGGCTGCTGTCCTTAACAAGTGAAATGACAAACACAAACACATCTTCTGGTATATGCTGGTGAAGATTCTCAGTCGTCCAGGACATGATAAAATCAGAACAAGCGCTCAATGCAAAAACAACTGGACTTTATTTGTTGCAGAAAGGGTGAAACGTTTTCTGCAACAAATAAAGTCCAGTTGTTTTTGTATTGAGCGCTTGTTCTGATCTTCTGGTATGTGTTGTTTCTGTTTGTGACTTATATAAATAATGTGTGTGCTTGTGAGACATTTAAAGATGTTTTGAACTTCTGGCAGGTCTCTCTGATGGCGTGGAGATTGAACAGGGGCCGCGGTCGTCAGCTACTTCATCTGCCGGAGAGTCTGGATCGAGAACTGCAGCCAGGGTCTTTGAGCATATCTTAAAAGAAAAAAAAACATGTAGTTTTAAAATCTAGACAAAATAAAGGAATTAAAGAAACATACAGATAAGCGTTATTGGTTTTTAATGTTTACTACTACAACCTGCAATAGGTCAAGAATGGCTCCACGCTCAAAATGTCCTTGTGAAGACCAGCCAGCAGTGATGGTGGGCTCATTCCGGTCATCAGGATGTCGTGGGTCAAAACGCAGGCTGTTCAGCGTTCTCCTGGAAAACTTCTCAACACAGATGTCATGCCTTAAATGACACCAACATGAAAAATGTGGTTGATATCTAACACATATTAGCAAATCTGTTTGTAGAAGTGTTTTTTAAAAAATGTCAAAAAACTATTCCAGATCTTACCATTGTAGAAAACATTTAAAACCGTACATATGTGATTGCATTTATTATCTAGTGCCACTAGAAAACAACAATAATTAACACAATACAATAAACTACAATTGTACAATGTTGAATAGTTTTTTGACTGGGATAAGACAAGATAAGTGATATTGTATTATTCCAGTTGTTGGTGAAGTTTCACTGAAAGTCACCTTTCTGGGTATTTGTGTTATAAGCGTAATATGAAATGTCTTCAGGAACACTGATTAAACTCACTTTAAAACTTGCAGCTCATCCAAGTAGCAGGTGCAGTTCGTTTTTGGGCTGGTCTCTTCCATGTACAAGGTAACTGGGTGCAGGTTGGTTTAGAATGTATTTCCAACATGGTTGCAGCCACCTCCTCTGCAAAAACAATCACAAACACAATATACAACTATTGTATGTGTCATTATGGAATTCACATGCAAAATATATTGTTTGTAATATATTTAAGATTTTCACACATGTTACGTCTAAAGTGTAAGCTGTATAAACAGCATAAGTGCATTAGTAAATCAAAGATAATTAAATTTCCCTAGGAAAGCTAATAAATGTATCTCTTGGGATAGTTATTATTTTTCACATCACAACATCACCAATTGTCTCAGGCTTAATTTAAGACATAGTTTACAGAAATCAAATAAGAAATAAGGACGCTGTGAACATTTGTGTGACTCAAACGTCATGTTTTTGTTTACATACTGTGCACTGACAGCTCTTATGAAGATGTGGCGCTAGTTATAGCAGCTAACAGAAGATGTTGAACCTGTAACAATAACCAAACCAGTCTAAATATCAGAAGTATTGGTGTGAGAAATTTAAAACTTTTATTTCTGACGCTTGGATAATACAGGTTGTTGACAACTACACACAACGGCTCACCCTGCTGGACATTCGCAAAAAGCCTGAAGGAGTTCCCCATTTTCCATCAGCGCACATAATCACCTCCTCTCGTATCTGCGGCACAATGTTCAGGCATTTTCACCAGTTGTTGTCCACTATTTTAAGAAATCAAGCTTCTACAACTCTCTATCATTACGAAGCTCCTCGGCTCCTTCCTAACCCCCCGGCATCCGGTTTCGGCTTTTTGCCGTCCAATCAGAACGCTCGTTTCTGGCGAGCTTTGCGCGATGACGCCAACTGGTAAAAGGTCTATTGAGCGGAGCTGTGCAGGAAGGCAAGGGCCAGGCTAATTAGTTATTAGCGGTACTGCATTTTAACAACAACGAAACATCGAACTCTGAGATGAACTCAGGAAAAACAACCGTGACGTCTTCTATACTGAAGTGGGTTGAGCCGCACCAGGGGTTGCTAGGTGAGGGGCTGGACTCAGGTTTAGAGGTGTCGTTTCTTTGCCCGAGCCCGACCCTACCCGAGCCCGACCCGACTTCGGGTCGGGCTCGGGCCATATTTTTGGTTTGATTGGCGGGCCGCGGGTCGGGCTCGGGCTTTGATGTGGTTTTTTTAATCATACAGCACAAACAAAACTAAATAAAAATGCACACAATATAAAATTGTTTTAATCTGCTTGTAAAGAATATAAGGCAGTAAGTTTATTGATGAGGAAATAATTAATAGAGTGAATTTAGATGGTGAAAACCGCAGCGCGCAGCCACTAAATTGGCAACTCAGCCAGAGAGCAGGCGCGCGGCGCGCGCCTGACAGCGTCTCCCCCGACATGCTGGACTTTTTAGTGACATTTCTCGAACCATTTTACCGTGCACAGAGAGAACTGGAGGGTGACAAATATCCCACCAACCTGGTTTGTCTCTGGAATGAGAAACTGAAGCAACACTGCCAGTCCTCCTCACACAGACTCTCCGCAGCAGGTGTTTCTGCGCGACATGTCATGCAGAAGTGCTGGAGCGCAAAATTATTATCCACGACTTGCAGAGAGTTGCATTATTTCTGTGGCCTAACTTTAACGAGCTCAAAATTATGTCACCAGCTGACGTGCGTCAGGTGCACGCTCACGTCCGCGCACACTGCTCTCTGCGGCGGAACAAGTTGCCGCATTCCTGACATTCCTGAAGCTTCCACAGCAAACTGTCTGCGAGCAGCGCGCTCACACCTCCTCCTCCTCCATCAAAACAAAGAAGAACAACATCAAGTTCTTTTGCTGAGTGGGAGAACGCAGTAAAAGCTTAATAAATAAACGTAGTGTTTTTTTTTTTTTTTTGTTGTTGTTTTTTTTTTTAATCGGGTAGGGTCGGGTCGGGCGGTGATTTCTAGGAAATCAGCGGGCTCCCTCGGGCTTGGGTAACTCTGAACTTTTCCAGGGACAGGTGGGAGCAGATCCACGAAGAGGTTGTTGTGAGTAATGAGGACAAATACAGCCACACTGCTGCTACTGTTGTTATTGAGATGATTTTCTCCACCACTGGAGATATTCACTGCAACTAGATCTGTGCTTTTAGCAGAAAATGTGGACAAGTTGGTCTTTTTGGACAAAAACTTAAAACGTGATTACCGGTAGTTCAATTGTAAACAGTCTGTTGCTGCTTTTTGTTCTGGTTCTGACTGTTATTGTATTTATCAAGATTTTTATTATTGTTAGTATAGTTTATTTATTGTAAAGAATGCCGTTTATTTAAAATATAATCCAAATGGGTCGCTTTTATTTAATTTTATACAAACGTATTGTTTATTTGTCATATTTTCAAAATAAACATTTTAGAAGTCTTTTTTTTTGTACCGAAAATTAACCGAACTGAACCCTCCTTGTAATTGACCCAAATCGAATTGTGATTTTAGCGTACCGTTACACCCCTAGTAAAAACTATTAAAGTATCATTTACAAATGGTGGAGGGATCTATTGCAGAGAAGGATTACTCTGCAGCTGCGTGTGCACACAACAAATCTCATGACTCAGATACGTCCATGTCCAATCCTTGGAGAAACAAAGTGAACATCAAGTTCAAACAACAATGTCCAAGAGGGACAGAAAGAGCCAAGCCTGACAGAGCCAGAGTCAAAGTGAGGTCATGTAAAGGAAGGCCAACGTAATTGAGGATAACTGATCTGAACAGCCAGAGGATATTTTTTGCACCCTGGTGCCAAGGAGTGTCCCAGAGCAGACAGCCGTATAGATTTACCTCGAGCGAGCCAAGGATAGCCGATACCTCCACTACACGGTTACTCTACAAACACAGAGGAGCTGCTGACGGCGCCCTACAGCACCTTTTATTTACTAAAGCAACAACGTGTTCCTCACCTGTTGTCTTGAATGTGAAACGTGAATCTGAACTCACGCAGGTTCAAATAAAGGTCAAGCGTTATTGGCTCCACACCCTTTGAACGCCCATTGTTCCGTTTAAAAAAAATAAAAATTTCTTTGGACTTTTTGTTTCGACTGAAATAAATGTCACTCTGAAGTTGATCCAAATTAACAACTGCAGGACAATAAAAGGTGGCTTCCAGAATTATTTGGAGATAAGAAAGCCACCAAAGCTTTTTGTGAGGGAGAGAAGAGGCTCCACTAGGCCATTCACGAGAACACATTTTGCTGGGCGATTAATTGTCTCAGAAATTATCGTGATAAACGATAATATTGTTTACAATTTTACAATAATTAGTAATAGAAGAAACATTTGTTAATTTGTTTTGCATGTAGTTCCTCTTTTTGACCACTCGATGGTAGGGATGGGGCCGATCCAATCCAGTATCGTATCGGCATCCGATACCAGCATAATTTAAGTATCGGATTTTCCGATCCAACCTGCCGATATTTAATAATAATAATAATAACAATAATAATAATAATAATAATAATAATAATAATAATGAATTCAATTTATAACGCACTTTTCATTAATGAAAATCTCAAAGTGCTACAAAGTGCAACAGAATTAAATGTCAATAAAACAAGTAAAATCAATAACAGTATTGTCAAGTAAGTATCAAGTATCAAGTAAGTTAGTATCAACTAAGATCAAAAGTAGAATCATGAGGAAGTAGAGTAGGTAGCTAAGCATTATGGGAAAGACAACACAGTCCACTCCCCTTAACCACTATGAGAGTGGATTTTGTTGTCTTTCCCATAATGCTTAGCTGTATTTTAGTTTTCCAGCTGCACCATGAGTGAGAAGGACGTCTGTGATATAGACCTGCCTCTTGTGTGCTGTTAAAGTTTGGGTTTCCTGTTGTGAGGCTCAGAGTGTCTTCATTGGGTTTAACTCACACAATGTTAAGACGGTAGTCTCGGTTCAAAAAATTCATTATTACAGCCTCATATACCTGAACCGTATATCGGATCGGAAAATATCGGTATCGGTTGATACACAGATTTAAGTATTGTATGGTATCGGAAGTAAGAAATGTGGATCGGTGCATCCCTACTCGATGGCAGAATAAGACAGTTTGAACTGAAGGATGGATAGTGAGGGAGCGAGCAGCGAGCCTCTAAGAAAAATGGGAGGGAGGCCCCTTGACGTGACATGGACTGTCTCTCTTCAGTTCTCAAAATGGCGGTCACTCGATGTGGTTTGAGCTCGTTAGCGTAGCATTTTTCACACAAAGCTTTTAATTAAAAAAATAATCAGTAAACAAATGCTCAACTTCTTTTTGCAAAGAAAAGCTTTTACACTTGAAGCTTAAACAAGACGAAGGTCCCCCTCCCCGAGATCGACCTGTTAGGTTAGCTCGTAGCTTAGCTTCTCAGCTTAGCTGCTTTTAACAATCCAAAAACACGATTGTGAATTGTTAAAACAAATTTTAAAGATAAAAGAGAAAGGGAGGGGTCAGTGAAAGAGAGAGACACATGAAACGATAAAGCCGATAAATGAAAATTAGGTTGATCTTTTTCCATTTATCATGTGATTACCGGTAATTGATTTGTTTATCGCGACAGGCCTAGGCTTGACCCTGATTTTCTTATCAGTAGCTGAAATGTTAGTTTAAATCAAAGGTTTCCAAGCTTTGCGTTCTTGCACCAACAGAAAACCCCAAGTTTTCAGTGCTTATCCAGTTCTTAACAGCTTTGTTCTGTAGAAGGATGGAGCTGAGAACACCTTGATATTTTTAATACATTTGGATCAACAACAAAAAAAAAAGTCTGTTTTTATCTAGCAGAATATTTACCAGCCACGCTGATTAATGCTCCTTTTGTGGGTGAACGGTGCACGTAAAGTGAAAGCTGTGCAAACCGTGTTTTCTGCTGAGGAAGCACAATGCAACGCTTAAACCAGCTCTATCATCAAAACAGGAAGTTGTGCCCGAATGTCCAGATCGACACCCATGAGTCAATATGTACACACAAACGTTACACACATCACGGTACTTCAAACTCTCTCACTCTCCTAACAATCACATCTAGATGTGGCCTGAACCAAAGGAGATACCGATTTAAACGTGCAACGATGAAGAGAGGACATCAGAGAACTAGAAAGTTCCTGAAGAAACTTTGACGGGGACTGCCACGTTGCAGCGATGTTACATTTTTATTTGACAGTATCGTGTGGTTCACTCTCAGCTGTCATCACACCACATCTAAGCTTAAAGTGGCAAAATATCAATGAGTTAAAGCATTTTTTTAAGCTATGGTGGCCATCTTGGATTTTTGATTTGGATTCAGTACGTGATGTGGAACGTTCTCAGCTGTCACCACATGAAATATCAGCTCAATAAGTGAAAAAATAAAATAAAATAAAAAGTGGAGTCAAAGCCATTTAAATGGAGTTTTGTGGCCTCCTTGAATTTTTATTTTAATTCATTATTTATTTGGCAGTGGTCTCAGCTACTACCATTTTATGATTTTATTTTCCTCCTGTGAAGCACTTTGTGACTCTCATGTCTGGGAAATGTGCTATATAAATAAAAATTACTTACTTACTTACTTACTTACTTACTTACTTACCACAACAAATTTCAGCTTAATATCTCAAAAAAAAAAAAAAAAAAAATGGCTGACACAGTATTTTTCCTTTTTTTAGCTCAGATGGTCATCTTGGATATTTGATTTGCAACCGGGGTCAATGAAAAATTACTACTAAAAATGTCATCTTTGTTGGCAAATTACATCACCATGGTTACTTGAAATACCAACAAAAGTAATAGCGCATATCATGGCGTGCCGAGCCAGTCATTTTGATATAACATTTGTGGGGGTACATATAGGCCTGTCGCGATAAACAATAAATGGATTAATCGCATGATAAATTTAAATTATCAACATTCATTTATCGGCTTTATCGTTTCTTCGTGTCTCTCTTTCTACTGAAGACACTGGATGACAAAAGGCTAAACTCCGGAGCTCTTCACTGACTCTTCCTTTCTCTTTAAAATCTGTTTTAATTGTCTAAAATCGTGTTTTTGGATAGTTAAAAGCAGCTAACCTGAGAAGCGAGCTAAGCTAACAGGCTGACCTCAGGAAAAAACCTCTGTCTTGTCGAAGCTCCAAAAATTCACAGTGGAAACCCGTGCTTTCGTGTAAGAAGTTGTTTTTCTCTGCAAAAAGAAGCTGAGAACTTGTTTACTGATTTTTTTAATTTATTTTTATTAAAAGATTTGCGTGAAAAATGCTATGCTAAAGAGCCCAAACCACAAGGAGCGTCCGCCATTTTGAAAACAAAAAAACAGGAACAAGAGACAGCCCATGTCAAGTCAAGGGGCCTCCCTCCCATTTTTCTTAAAGAGACACGCTCCCTCACTATCCATCCTTCAGTACAAACAAACAGTCTTATCCTGCCAACAAATAAATGTATTACACACAAAAATTAACCAACATTTCTTCTTAAATTTGACAATGATCACTAATTACCATCAAATTTCAAACAATATTATCGTTTATCGCAATAATTTCTGATTTAATTAATCGTCCAGCAAAATTTGTTATCGTGACAGGCCTAGGTGCACATTGCGGTTCGGGCCGCATTAAAGTTGAGGTTAGAGTAAGATATAAAGTTAAGAAAGCCTTGTCAGGTGGTTAATAATAGGTGCTACCTTACTAAGCAGTCCCCAATTAGGAGTGGCTGAAAATGTTGCACCGTTGTCACCATTTCAGATGAATTTAGCTCTTTTTTTTTTTCCAATTTAGCAGAGACAAGATACGGTGAACGGAGCAGAGCGAGGACAGAAACAAAAGAAGCCAAAGACAAATGCAAAGTTGTGAAGTTCTGAATATGACGATCAGAGAAAAATGTAATTTAGCTGAACAATGACATCCGAAGCATAATAAAGTTTGAATCTTTCTGCTGCAACATGACCCCGAGTCACAGAACCGCTCGCTTGTCATGAAACAGAACTGGTCAAACAGTAGATGAAAGCCTTTTCATAGATACAAACAAACACATCCACTTCCTGTCCTCTCTCCATGTTAACCTTGATCCTAACGAGGTCGGCGTATTGACTCGTCCGAACAGGTGGCTGGCCCGGGAATAAGGACGGCCTCGGGCCAGTGCACTAAAACACAAACAAGCCCAAATCTCAGCGTGTAGACACACGCACACACACACACACACACACATGTGTATGAGGGATAGGCCTCGACACAACTGTAGCCCGATGAATACCTGCGTAAACAAACAGAAATGCCAACAAAGCTTTTCAGACCCGTCGTGACCGATGCCAAGTCAGACGTATGGATCGGACCGTGGGCTGAACTTTGTCCTTGCACAAAGACGTGTGTGCACAAACAGCCGACACCTAACCGCAGGGCGTGATCACATGACGCGTTTGGCACAAATTCACCTGTTTTTGTCCAAAAACGTTAAAAAAATTGAAAAATCACTGCATCAAAACTAAAATGTTTGAGACACAGATGTGAGCTGAGTGGGAAACGATGAGCTCACAAAAACATCAAACCAGAGAAATTAAGGATGATTTCCAATTAAATTTAAATCTTAACTGTATAAAATGTTATTTACATATATGTTAATTGTTGAATTTCACTATTTTAAATATTTATTCATGTTTTTCTCTCTCCAATTGCATATATGTTAATTGTTGTATCTCATTATTATAAAATGAATAAATAATAAGTGTACTAAATGTAACTTGTTTAGTTTTTAACAACATCGTTTTTCCTCGGCTGATTGATTCTCCTCACGCGAGCTGAACCCGTCCTCTGCAGCTGATTCTTAATTTCTCTCTGCCTATCCATCTTCCTGTCTCTTCCAAACACCCCCAGTATTCCCACTGGGACCCCNNTGTGCCTGTATGACTGTCTGAGGCTGCATCCCGACAAAGCCTCTTCCTCGTTTTTCTCTACCTTTTTCTTCACCACCTGCGATCGCTTCCTCGCCTTCTTTTTCTCCTTCTCGTCCTCTGCGGCGAGGTTCTCGTCCGCCTTTTTCTTCAGCTGCGAGGCGGCGTGCGCCATGCTGCCCCAGCCCCAATTAATCCACACAGGTGGGGACGCACAGGAGGGATGGAGAGCGTCCTCTCTTTAACCTTCTTTTCTTGTTCTTGCTCTTATGTCAGAGGAGCAGCTGTTACAGGTGTGCGATGATGAGCAGACGTCCTCTTTCTTTAATCTGCGTCTTTGTTAAGCTTCTTTTCTTCGGCTGCAGCTGTCCACGCTGTGCAGATGCTGCGGTTCAGTCCAACCTGCTTCTTTCACCGCACAGAGTTCACAACTAAAAACTACTGAAGCAAATACAAAAAAACAAAATATTCAAACAGTTCACATGTTCCTCTGGAGATGGAATCACGTATAAAAATTGTTACAGGTGCACTAAAGCAGCTCCACACCCAAGAGGCTCGAGCTCCAGCGTCCAGCCCAGCAAAGAGCTCCGTGTTCTGGGTAAAAAGCTTCGCTCGGTCCCCTGGTTCCCAACCACCTGCACCTGGGCCATCCTCTGTGCACCCGCAACGTCTCGCCAGGACACGTGAAGGCAGAGAAATGACAGAGGGAAGAAGGTTGAGATGAGAGGAGGATGAGGGGGGAAGAAGAGGAGGAAGGAGGGGGCAGAGGAGGGAGTGGGGTTGGATGAATACCTCTGCTTGGGACCAGCTGGCTACAGCTGAGAGATAAAGAAGGATGAGTCTTCACAAGGGGCGGGTGCCGGACAAACACCCGGCGGGGGGCCGGTGTGCACCGAGTGCAGCCATGATGCTCCTGTTATGAAACTTATTGCCTCATCTCACCCAGACCCCACTGGTTTTCTCCCAACACCGTCCAGAAGCTCACACACCACAAACACACTCCATCAGACTGGTAGCTGAAGCTGGTGACGTCATCAGAACAGACGGTGTTTACCGTACGAACGTTCACGAAGCGTTCACGCTGCTGACATCCACTTTTATCAGCATCTTTGTCGTTCCACAGTTTTTTTTTGTGTTTTTTTTTCTCCAAAAACATTCAGCTTGTTCAGGAGGAGGGCATGGCTTTTTGGTATTGGTGCAACTTTAGCTTTTTTTTTTATTTTTTATATATTTAGCCTTTTCTGCCACTTTTTTCCCCCCAGACAATGAGTTGAGCTCATTTTCCATCCTTCACATCTTTAGATGCGTTCACAACATTTTACTGCTCCTTTCATAGGGCTGGGCGATATGGACCAAAATTCATATCTCGATATTGTTATGATATATCGCGATATACGATATATATCTCAATATAATTTTCTTTCCATAAAAGAATAACAAAAATATATTTCTGAGTCAAAGCTTTGTCCCAGTTGTCACACAGCAACATTTATTAACAAACAGCTGTAACTCTACAAAATAAATGTCTAAAAAATGAACTATTTACATACATTACTTTATTTTTTAGACATTTATTTACACCTATTAAATAATATCCTCTTCAGCTGAGGGCAGCTGTGGCTGAGAGGCTAGAGCAGTCTCCTCCAATGGGAGAGCTGGGAGTTCAATTCCACCAGCAGTCACATGCTGAAGTGTTCCTGGGCAGTGGGCAACACTGAACCCCTCATTGCCTCTGATGTGTGTCCCATCAGTGTATGAATGTGATAAAGTACTGATTATTCTTTGTACAGTTCTAGTAGAGTGCTGTATGAATGGGTAAATGAGGACACAGATTGTGTTTTAAAGAGCTTTGAGTGTCTTGATAAGATAGAAAGGTGCTTTCACTTTAGTCAGTGTGTTTGTGAACTGCAGTAATGTGAGCCTCCACTCAGAAACGTGAACCGAGAGGCGGAGACATTATTAAATCAGCAGTTTATCATATCGCTAAAGACACGGTCAGTCTCAGCTGTGGAAGAAGACGGCTAAAGCGTTAGCCATCTTGTTAGTCGCTAAGGACCGTATCTTTAGCGATATATGATAAACTGCTGATTTATTAATGTCTCTACCTCTCTCTGCAGTGCGCACACGACTAAATGAGCTTGGACCCGTGGTTTGTTTTAAGGAAGCAGCAGGCTGTAAAAACACTTGGTTCTGCCGTTTCACGGTTCATGCTCCACTCCAATGTTTAAATGGTGAAAAAGATTCGTAGTTCCGACCTTTCGTCGGGATTATTTTCAGGATAGTCTACAAAAATATTTTTTCTGCCCTCATCTGACAATTTAAATCCAAACTAGCTCAGAAAGAACATTGTTTTTCCCCCTCAGCAGCTAGCAGCTCTCGTCATATCTGCCGTGTTTACTTGTGCTGAAAGTCTCCGCGGCTCCGCCCTCCTTCAGGCAGGAAGGAGGGGCTGGGTCTGTGTTCAGTGAAGGAGAAGGAGGGGGGCGAGTGGGAGAAAACAGACAGTAGGAGGATTCTCGATATAAACGATATAGTCTCGGCTTGTATCTCTTTAGAAAAATCTCGATATTTTAAAAATATCGATATATCACCCAGCCCTATCCTTTCACATTTTGTACTGGTCCAGCTTCTTTCAGCTTTTGCAAATTTCAAAACAAATGCAGCTACTTTCAGCTAATTTCAGCTGTTTTGTGCTCCATCCAGCTTCTTTCTGCCAACTAGAACATGTTTGCGCTTCTTTGAACTTCTTTCTGTTAATTCGGGCTTGTTGTGCTCCTTTCAGCTTATTTGTGCAAATTTAAACTATTTCTGCTATTTCAGCTACTATTTAGCTGTTTCATGATATGTTTTTTTGAGCTTTTTCAGCTAATTCCACAATTTTTGCACTAATTTAAACTTTTTTTCATCCTAATTCATCAAAAAAATGTTCTCTTATGACTTCCTTCTTGTAATTTAAGCTTCTTTTTGGCCTTTTAGCTATTATTCAGTTGTTTTTGCAAATTTCTGCATTTTTCAGATAAATTCCACTTTTTGTACTAATTTCTTCTCCTTTCAGCCTAATTGGGCAAAATTGTGCTCTCTCCATGTCATTCTGCTAATTTATACTTGTTGTACCTTTTAAGCCAAGTTTTTAACATTTTTAGCTAATTGTTTCAGATATTTCAAGCTTTTGTGTTAATTCCTGCTGCTTTTTGTCTAAATAATTTATTTCTGATAATTTCAGCTCGTTATACTCCTTTCCGCTTAATTATGTTAGTTTCAACTATTTCTGCTACTAGCCGTTTCATGCAAATTTTAGCTTATTCAGCTAATTCCACTTTTTTTTAGCTCGTTACATATTTTTCTGTTTTCTTGTAGAAGTTTTAACTTCTTTCTACCTTTCAGGTACTTTTCAGCTTTTTTTGGGCAAAAGTGTGCTGTCTCTCCACTTCCTTCTGCTAATATAAGCTCGAACCCTTTAAGCCATTTTTTAGCTAATTTTAGCTTTTTGCAGATAAATTCAAGTTTTTGCAGTAATTTCTGCTACTTTTAGCCTAAATAACTTATTTCTACTAGTTTTAGCTTGTTCAAAAAAGGCGTTCAATACAGAACAATTGGACTTTATTTGTAACAGAAGATGTTTCGCTTCCCATCCGGGGAGCTTTATCAATTCAAATTCAATTTTTAGCTTGTTATGCTACTTTCAGCTTAATTATGCTAATTTCAGCTATTTCAGCTACTATTTAGCTGTTTTATGCAAATTTTAGCATATTCATCTAATTACACTTTTTTTAGCTAATTTCAGCTCTTTCCATTTCCTTCTAGCAGTTTTAAATTCTTTCTACCTTTCAGCTACTTTTCAGCCTTTTTGAGGCTAATTTCAGTTATAGTTTTTAGCTACTTTGCAAAATTTTCTGTAATTTTTTTTATATTTAAACCAGTTTCATCAAATGTGTGTTCTTTCTGCTTTCTTCTGCTAATTTAGGCTTGTTCTTCCATTTCAGCTACATTTCATCAGTTATTTTTAGCTAATTTCAGCTGTTTTTCTGGAAGTTTTTCTGCAATAAATATTCATTCTACATTTTCACAAGAAATGCAATGTCTCTAGTTATTATTAATATTACAGTATTATTATTATTATTATTATTATTATTATTATTATTATTATTACTAAGCTTCATGTTGTACCTCACTGGGCTGGGACGGCTGTGGGCAGGTTGGAGATATCATGTTCATCTTTTTAAGAATAAATCATTTGACTATTACGGCACCAACAGCAGACCTTTTAATGACCTCTAATAACCTTTAACCTTTAAAAAAAATGTATGGTTCCATATCATGTAAATAACATTTTTAGTATTAGATTTAAAAAAAAATAGGGAAACGTTTATGATCAGAGACTATTTCAGACATACAATGTATATAAAATTTGTAGTTATGACATTTACCCTCCAGCTAAAAATAAAATAAAATTAACCTGCCTTTGTTGCATAAATGCAAAAGTTTCAAACAATGAACTTGTTCGCCCCAGATTATGTTGTGGGGATGACTCTCAGCTACTACCACAACAAACTTTATCTCAACATCTGTAAAAGCGACAAGAGTTATTTTCATTTTTGTGTTTGCAAAAACTGATCGGCTTTAGCGGCCATCTTAAATTGGGCTGACTTCAAAAGTTAACCAGTAAAACCAGCGATGGTTTGAAAACAGTTCGATTACTGGTTCATGAGATATTTCACTAACAAACAGGCAGATTTGTATTTAAATTATGGCCAGCCTCATGATCTCTAACACATGTGAGACAGAAAGTCAAATAATCATAGAGAAAAAACTAATATTTTCTCTGGAATTTTAGAAATAAAGAAAAAAGTTAATACTTTGTGAATCCATAAATCATTTATTAAAATGCATAATTCATAAAAACACTGATCTGCTCAAATATTTAGGGGAAAAAGCCTCTTAAAGGGGACCACATGTAAGTATTTAAATTTTTTATGTTATGTCTGTGTGCTATCTTGACAATATTAATTCATTTTAATACACAAAATAATTCTTAATTAATTATACCCTTTTTAATTCTGCCATTTTTAACTTTCGTTTTGAACGACCGGTTTCTGATACTGAGTTCTGAAGTCCACGCCCTTCAACGATCTGTTTACGCCCTCTGTAACAGCCAGTATCTGTAATGTGTTGTTGTTTTAAAATTAGCTCTTTTTTTATTACTCATTTGACTTACTGTTAGTGCTAGCTTAAGATAACTTACCGAAACCCGTCTGAGCGCGCCGCAATTTGCTGCTCCTTTTAGCATGAGACCACCCGAATCCGATGCTAATGTTAGCTTGTTCCTCTTCCGGTGTTCGCCAGCTCCGCTCGTTGCACGCGGAGATTTTGGGAGTTATCGCTGTTCCAGTCAAGACAACACAAAGTTCACCAAGTGTCTCCCGTAAATTAATCCGTAAGGAGAAGGTCCTCGCTGCTGCGAGGCTGCAGCGA
>JBBPBX010086246.1:0-10217 GCA_038048925.1 Garcialebias charrua | reverse complement strand
GTTATCAGGCTCCTCTCTTGTGGAACCAACTTCCAGTTTCTGTCCATGAGGCTGACACATTGTCCAGTTTTAAAACTGGGATTAAGATTTTTCTTTTTGATAAATCCTATAGTTAAGGTTTGCTTGTTATGCTGCTATAGGCTTAGACTAATGGAGGACAAATTGACCACATTCTTATGAGTTGTTAAAATTGAATAGTTTTCATTTGATATTATTTCTATATTAACATGTGATTCTCGACCTGCCATTGGGTATCTGTTCCTCCTTCCTGTCCTCTCAAACTCAGCTGGTCAAAGCAAATGGTCGCTTGTCCTGAGTCTGGTTCTGCTGGAGGTTTCTTCCTCATGAGGGTTTTTTCCTTTCCACTGTTGCCTTCATGCTTGCTCAAAATGAGAGTTCTGTGATGGAGTTAGATTCAAAGTAGTCTGCTCCTCAGATAATTGTTATTATTGTACTTTATATACAGTATATATGAATGTTTCTGTTCAGTACCCTGAGATGACTTCTGTAGTGATTTGGCGCTATATGCTGTAAATAAACTGAGTTGAATTGAAAAATCAGAATTAATTTTGAGGAAGTAAAATTTCCATCTGATTGTTGAAAAAAGAAGCAAACTGGTGACGTCTTAAAATGGCGGCACGTGCGCTCCAGCCTGCGGACCAAAGCGCAAGTCTAACTCAGCCTTAATCAGATGCCTGAACCACCTCAACTGACAGCTTTACTTTGAGCTTCCACTGGTTGACATAGCTCTTCATCTTATTTCTAAGGCTGAGCCCAGTCACCCTACAGAGAAAACTCATTTTAGCCACTTGTACAATTTTGTATTTGGGGTCATAATCCATGTCAAGACCACAGATGAGAGTTGAACTCTAGATGGACCAGTAAATTAAGAGCTTTGCCATTAGGCTCAGTCGCTTCACTTTTACAGACCAGAACAACACCCTTCTTACTGCAACCCAGGCTCTAATTCATCGATCCAAACAAAACTTGTGAACAAAACACCTTGATATTTAAACTTCTTCACTTGGGATAAAGACTCAACTCCAACCTGGAGTGAGCATTATTGCGCGGCGCCTTTTAACTGGTTAGGAAACACAACCTCAGACACAGAAGAGCTGAGTCTCAACCCAGTCAGGGCCTGAAGACGCCAACAGAACCACATCATCCACGAAAAGCAGACAATTCCCTGAAAATAGACGCTCTCTTTATGACTGCACCTTGAAATCCAGTCCTTGAAGACCACAAAAAAGATCAGAGATGAGGGGTAGCCCTGGATTACTTAAACCTACACTGAAAGGAAACTTCAAGTTTGTGAGAATACGAACACAGTTCTCTGCTCATACAGGAACCAAATAGCCCTTAAAGGTTCAGTATGTAACTTTTCTAACAACATATTTTTAACATATTTCTTCACTCTGTCACTACCTCCTGACATACTGATTTTAGACAAGTAATCTCTGAAAAAAACTATTGTCCCCTTGCTTCTCTAAAAGCATTTCTAAAAAGCCACAGTGACCCACCGTTAACCAGCCAATAAAAACAGAGCTTGAATTTGAATCAGCCAATAAAAACAGAGCTTGAATTTGAATCAGCCAATAAAAACAGAGCTTGAATTTGAATCAGCCAATAAAAACAGAGCTTGAATTTGAATTTCAGCAGAGCAAGGGCAAGAGCAAGCCTGGCTCTGAGGGGGAGGGACCAGAAACGTGTCTCTGTTCAAAATTTTCCTAAGTTCCAGCGTGTTCCAGAAATTACATACTGAACCTTTAAGGAGCTATAAACTGTCGATAATCATTCCACAAATCCTCATTTCAAAATATCCCATTAAAAACCCTCTTATGGTTTAATATAAAGGTTAAAAAGCAATGACGTGTCAAATTGGGGTAGAACTGTTAGCTCTTCTCAGAAGGGTGCCATCTGGTTAAAAATGGAATCCTTGAAGCAGCTTGTTGCTTCCAATAATGCCATTTTTCCTTCATAGTTTCTTCATGGAGAATCAGTACCCAGATGAAGCAAAGCGGGAGGAGATTGCCAACGCCTGTAACTCTGTCATCCAGAAGCCAGGTAGGAAGAAGATTTTTTTTTTCTTAATAGATACGTTATCTATAATTTGAAATTCAACAACTGGTAATAATCGACTCTGTGGTCATAAAATTGTGTCAGGAATGTTGAGGATACCAGGTAAATGTTTTTCTGCATTGGTTTCTTGCATGCACCCTCCTATCTGACTTCATGTCTTCAAGCCTCCATATGCTCATTTGTCCATAGAAAAATTTCTTATCTGTAATATATTTTAGACTCGTTTTCTTTCTATACAAAAAATGGACACCTTGATGAGACAACCTCTGTTCTGAGATATGTGTCTGAATGCAATGATTCCCTTAGGTTACTTGCTTTGGGAGGGCGCTAGTCCCTTTGCCATTTGGGGTTGGTGGTTGGTTAGCGTAGTGCTACGTTAGTGCTGGCAGTTGCCGACGGGTGCGGGGTGTTGGCGTGTAGCGCTATTTTTGTATTACACTGAACTGCACCAATCTCTGCTCCCCATCCAGAAGTGGCAGAAATGCATGAGGGATGAGGGTTTTGGTAGGTGGGGTGCTTGGTTTTGTTGACAGGGCAAGGCACCCTCCTTGAATAATGGTCAGGGAAACACTGGAATGTTTGTATTGAAGCTGCAAGTTAAAGACTTTCTGTCCCTTGTCACAGCAAAAAGAGGGAATTGGAAACACCCTCCCTTATGCCGGGTTCTCACCAAACGCGTCTAAACGCTCCCGACGCGCGGTGTTGGCTGCTTGTCAACAGATGTCTGTTCATACCTAACCCCAAAAATACACTACACGCGGTCCGCTCCGCTCCGCAGGTCGCAGCTGAGCGAGTCCAAAGTCCACTGCCTCCGCTCAGCTCAGGTCCGCATGGATGCGCCGCTCCAAGACGCATGCGCGGGAATTGTGAGATTGCGCGATAAATCAAGTGATAAATAATGAATTCAGAACAAAACAATTCATTCGGTGGAAGAAGGAGAACAACAGTAAAGGCTGCCTTGATCTTCTCTCGTAAATAAGCGACAGGACATGGTTTGAGCAACAGGAAGTGATGTTTACATTTCAGAATAAAATACTTTTTTATTTATTTATTTCTTGTATTGCGTTATTAGGTGTAGTCATAGTCATAAATATAATAGTTTAGTCATAGAATAGTCATAAATGATAGTTTGACAGCATTTTTGTACAAATAAATCCGTATAGAGCTAGGATTAGTCCGCCCGTGGTGATTTTATCAGAGTCAGAGAGAATTTATTGTCATTTGCACCGCATGTAGTACATGTGTTGAAAACGAGATTATGTACACAGGGTCCCAGTTACATCCAACAACAAATGCAAGAGAAAAACAATAATAACATCTAGGATTAACTAAGAGAGACATCAGCTAGTAATACACTAAGCCCTAATGTAGTAGAAAAACATCATTATAAACAGCAGCACGAACATGAGCAGATGGTCACAGATGAACGCAGCAACAAGAAACAGATCAGTATCAACATGATGTGACATTTTGCAGTGTTTATTCTTATTATTTATTTATTCATGAGTCTGACAGCCTCAGGGTAGAAGCTGTTCCTCAGTCTAGTGGTTCTACATTTGATGCTCCTCAACCTCCGTCCCGAGGGGAGTGGTGCAAAGAGTGAGTGTGCTGGGTGAGTGAGGTCTTTCATGATGCAGGTGGCTCTTTTTCTGCATCTGGAGGTGTAAATGTCTGTGATGGTGGGGAGACTGACTCCCACAGACTTCTGTGCAGCCTTCACCACTCTCTGTAGAGCTTTCCTCTCTGCAACTGTGCAGCCTCCATGCCACACGTTGATGCTGGAGCACAGGACGCTCTCCACTGCACACCTGTAGAACGAGGTGAGGACTGAGCTTCTCAGACCAGCTCGTCTCAGCCGTCTGAGGAAGTAGAGTCTCTGATGACCTTTCTTGATCAGGCTGGTGGTGTTATTGCTCCAGCTGAGGTTATCATTCAAGTGTACACCCAGGTACTTGTAGCTGGAGACCACCTCCACCGCAGATCCACCTATATACAGTGGGGTGTGGGTGTGTTTGTTCCTTCTGAAGTCCACAATCATCTCCTTCGTCTTCTTCACATTCATGTGAAGGTTGTTCTCTTTGCACCAGCTCTCCAGATGTTCCACCTCCTGTCTGTAGCTGGATTCATCATTATCTGTGATGCATCCCACCACAGCTGTATCATCTGCAAACTTAACAATATGACAGCCTGGATGTGTGGCTGTACAATCATATGTGAGCAGAGTGAACAGAAGAGGGCTCAGCACACATCCATTGTAAATACGGAAGTTGTGCTCGTTCCTTTTCCTGTTGGTGCGACGTAATCTTCAAAAGTTGACTCCGGCACAGCTCCAGCGTCCGGCAGAAATAGAAAAATTTCTAATTTTGACGGACTGCCGTCCGCTCGCCGCAGCTCACCGCCGCCGTGCGGAGCCAGTGTACTTTATCTCATTGATTATAATGGGTGCGTATTTGCTGCGGAGGTCGGACCGGAGCGGGGCGGAGCTGGAACGCGTGTAGTGTATTTTTGGCGTCACGCGTCTGATGACGCGCAGTGGGAGGAGCGTCTTGGTCCTTTTCGGTCGGGTTTGTTTTGTTTTCTGTACACCATGCAGATAAAATCAGCTGTTCGTGAGCCACGTTACTACTTGAGTGGATTTTCTACGAGCCGAACTGCAGCTCCGAAAGTCTTTGTTGAGATTAAAACGTTTTTTAATGTTTGGGGTGATCGTACGCTCGAGCGGACAGCGGCAACTGTAAAAATGCCAAGTTTCTTACCGGAGGCTGGTTTCTTAATGGAGGCTCGTTGGGCTAAGTTTAAAAAGTCCAAAAAAAGTCCCGTCGTTGTTGCGTCATCACATAGCAGAGTCTCTCCTGATTGGTTACTGCTACGCGGCGAGCAGCCAAAGTAGGTCAAAGTTCAATTTGTTGAACTCGGGCAGCCGTTGCTCGGACGCGTCACGTGCGCGGAAAAGAACTGCCGTGCCCTTCCGCGCTGCTTGAACTGCTCGAAACGCGTTTGGTGGGTAGCCGGCATTAGTCCATTAGTCCCGTCTGTCCATCAGTGCATGTTGTGAGCACAATGACTTGAAAAATAAACGAGGTACCGACATTCTTTATGGTGCATGGTTGCATCTAGGTGCATAAAGGGTCTCTATCCAAAACTGGGTTGCCACATCAAAATCATAAGATTTCTCTGCGATATATGTATTTATGTTGTTAACCTTGTGAGCCAGATGACTTTAAAAAATGAAAATGGAACATTCTGACTTACGTTTTGTTGTGTGGCTTTCTCGGGAGTAAGGAATGTTCCTTTTGAAAATTGGGTTGCCACTTCAAAATCCAAGACGGCCATGGCCATATATGCACAGTATGTAAACCGGCCACCCTGATCATTTGAGGAAACTATGCTCTAAAGTTTTTATATTGCTCAAAAGTATAGTTTTCTTAAATGATTGAAGTTGCTGGTGAGGTGGCCAAGGATTAATCTATGGTGGCCAAGGGCACCACTGGCCACCCACTGGCTCCACCATTGCACGTGGTGGTGGATAAAATAGCTCCCTTCGTTTTCAAGGATCTGTCACTCTGTGTTGTTTTTTTTTTACAAGCAAAACAATTTGTCACATAATATACCCCTTACTTATAAACTACCATAATTTCCGGTCTATAAAATGTACCCGAGTATAAGCCGCGCACACTGAAAAAAAAAATAGTATATATATAAGCTGCACATGTGTACTGTATAAGCAATTTTCTGAAAAATGTCAGTAACGAAGGTGGTTAAAAAAATAGAGTAGCCTACCAGGAAATAATTGATGCTATCCACAATATTCCTACGCCCCATGATGCCTTGCGCGAATTATGGGAACGACTTCCGCCGGAAGTGAGAGCAGCAGTTAAAGCCCAGTCTACTGGCTGTATTTTTCACTTTTGTTTTTTTTGTTTATTTCTAATTAATTACAATGGTTACTTCGTGTTGGGTCAGTGGGTGTTCCTGTCGGGTAGACGTTTGTTCAAAGCGCAGTTTTCACTTAGTCCCAAAAATAAGTAAACGTGAAGGATTTATCTCCATCGGAGGAGCTGACAGCTGCCCCTCCTCTGCTCGGATCTGCTCTCGAAGACGTCGTGTTCAGATCACGTTTTCTCCGGTAAACAAAATATTCTACATAAATCATTTTGTGAAACAATTTCAGAACAATGTGAGAGTATAATTTTCTCTGTGTTGGAGCTGTTGTTGTTTTTTCTTCATGATTTAGCATTGTCTACTAGCTGTGGTTAGCTTAGCATGTAGCGTTAGCATCTGTTAAAGTATTTACTAAACAAATCTGTGGATAAATAATATAACTACATGTGTGTGTAATACATTTGCAGTACATACATATGCTGTGTGTATGTGTATACTGTATGCACACTATATATACAGTATATACATACATACTGCACATACATACTGTACTGTAGTACTGTTTTGATTGTAGGTCCCTGTTACTCTCATGTGAATAAAGCAGTGGGATGCTGTTTGTACAGAAAATATTCCATAACACAAGTTCATCTTTTGGTTATTACTACATTTGTTCTATTGAAATATTTATTTTTTCAGGAAGGCCTGCACACAAGTCACAGACTGGTCTCCCACGCTGAAGTTGACAGACACACTTACTCTGAGACGCAGGAGCAGAAGAACAAGTAATGACACAAGCACCTGGCACAATAATTCAAAAATATTAAAGTAAATCTAAGATAAAATTACTGAAATCAATATAAAATTGAACATTACAGTATATCTTTGTGAATGAGTAAAAAATGTAGGAGCAACTGTATTTATTCTTTCTACTTTGAGTAGCAAACTTGGTCTTATTTTAGACTTTGTGATGCAAACATGACAGTTTTATTCTTTTTTTTTTTAAGGTACAGACGAGTGAAGGGCCGAGTTCCATCGTCTTGGATTCCGGAGGGGTTTGCTGCTTGCGCCAGTCGTCCAGTGGTCGTCCAGTGGTCGTCCAGTGGTCGTCCAGTGGTCGTCCAGTGGTCGTCCAGTGGTCGTCCAGTGGTCGTCCAGTGGTCGTCCAGTGGTCGTCCAGTGGTCGTCCAGTGGTCGTCCAGTGGTCGTCCAGTGGTCCCACATGATGAGGAATCTGTTCCAGTTTGTTTAAAATCAGAAACTGCCCATCATTTCTTGTTGAGTGTATTTGACCTGGTATTTATTCTTGTATTTATTCTGCAGCCAATCATTTTCATTAAAAGACATCAAATCACCCACAGTTCTCATATTGTATTCAGTTTCAAATGTTTTTAGTTTATTCATTCATTCATTCAACCTTTATTTATACAGGCTTGCCTCGTTGAGCCACGGGGACTCATTTACAAGAGGGACCTGTCTCACTCACACCCAGGGTCAATTTAGAGTTACCAATCAGCCTAAAATTTATAATTATAGCTTTTATTCTTATCAATCTCCTCCTGGAGGAGGAACCACAGCAACGTGCATGTTTTTAAGTTTTGTACTTGTCAATAAAAAACTAAACTGGTAAGTTGCCAAAAAAACAATCACATCTAGTGTTTTTATTTGCAGTAGAACTTCTCATTAGACATTAAACAACGTATCTTATTGAAATAAAGAAGGTGAAACACAGCAACACCAAATGCACTTCAAACGCAGATTTATTTATAGAAATTATATTTTCACTCATTTGTTGCTGTGGTACATAACTGCACACAAACTTCTGGACCAACTGGAGTGCCATCCATCCATCCCTGTCATCCATCCATCCCTGTCATCCATCCATCCCTGGACCAACTGGAGCGTCATCCATCCCTGGACCAACTGGAGCGTCATCCATCCCTGGACCAACTGGAGCGTCATCCATCCCTGGACCAACTGGAGCGTCATCCATCCCTGGACCAACTGGAGCGTCATCCATCCATCCCTGGAACTCACCTTATGCAGAAATATAACAGAAAGGAGGAAAAGAAAAGTACAGTATACAAACATTAGGGTTCATTTATGAACACACACAAACACACACACACCTAGATTATATATATATATATATATATATATATATATATACAGGGAACCCCCGACCTACGAACGAGTTTGGGACCTAAGAACCGTTCGCAGGTCGATCGGTTCGTAGGTAGGGGGTGAAAGTAGCGTCTCGTTCGTAGGTCGCTATTCTGTTCGTAGGTCGCGGAAATACCGCTAACGGACCGCCGCGCCCACATTTAACAGCATGACACTGACATACTGGGCTATATACATGCACAGAACTTTATTTACAAGCACTTATCTAAACAATTACACCACACATGCATCCATAAACACCTGTACATCAGTAACTTCACATCAGAACTGCAGCAAATCAGCAGGAAATCTCATCATCAAAATTATGTCAACAATCACACATGAGCACTTCTGAAAGTGCAGCTTTTCACATCAAAACCTGCAGCAAACCAGGGATTCCCATCATCAAAATGATGTCAACAATCACACATGAACACTTGTCAAAGTGCAGCTTTTCACAGCAAAACAGCAGCAAATCAGAGAGTCACATCATCAAAATGATGTCAACAATCACACACGAACACTTGTCAAAGAGCAGCTTTTCACAGCAAAACAGCAGCAAATCAGAGAGTCACATCATCAAAATGATGTCAACAATCACACACGAACACTTGTCAAAGAGCAGCTTTTCACAGCAAAACAGCAGCAAATCAGAGAGTCACATCAGCAAAATGATGTCAGCAATCACACACGAACACTTGTCAAAGAGCAGCTTTTCACAGCAAAACAGCAGCAAATCAGAGAGTCACATCATCAAAATGATGTCAGCAATCACACACGAACACTTGTCAAAGAGCAGCTTTTCACAGCAAAACAGCAGCAAATCAGAGAGTCACATCATCAAAATGATGTCAACAATCACACACGAACACTTGTCAAAGAGCAGCTTTTCACAGCAAAACAGCAGCAAATCAGAGAGTCACATCAGCAAAATGATGTCAGCAATCACACATGAGCACGTTGTGTTGATGAGTGTCCATGTGCATGAGAAAGAAGTCCATGAACTCAGAAAAAGCGAGAAGCAGCAGAAAAATGAATCAAAATTGTCTTACTTTGACCGAAGTGTAGGTAGACAGATGTTGTTCTCATGATCAAACCTGCATCTGATGGAACTGCTGAGCCATTGCTCAACAATGAATGTTGGGAGCATTTTAGGCCAGCTGTAAGTTCAGGCATGTGTCAGTTCAGGTCTGTGGTCCTGATGTGAGCAGGTCTGTGCATCACATGAAGTTTTTTTGGTTTTTGGCAGCAGTCATTTATGCAGAACGACACAAAGGTGATGGATGGAGGCAACATGCAGGACACCAGAGGCAGGCTGGAGGACCAGTAGCACCAGAGGCTCATCCATGACGTGGATCAACACGCGGATGAACTGTTGGAACACAACCACACACACACGTCAGCACCTGCTGATAACAACAACACAGACAACAACAACTTCTCCTTACGTGTGTGGTGTGGTGTGTGGAGCAGGAGGACAGGCAGGAGGCTGGAGGCAGAGCAGGAGGCTGGAGGCAGAGCAGGAGGCTGGAGGCAGAGCAGGAGGCTGGAGCAGGTGCAGGAGGCTGGAGGACCAGTAGCACCATGACGTGGATCAACACGCGGATGAACTGTTGGAACACAACCACACACACACGTCAGCACCTGCTGATAACAACAACACAGACAACAACAACTTCTCCTTACGTGTGTGGTGTGGTGTGTGGAGCAGGAGGACAGGCAGGAGGCTGGAGGCAGAGCAGGAGGCTGGAGGCAGAGCAGGAGGCTGGAGGCAGAGCAGGAGGCTGGAGCAGGTGCAGGAGGCTGGAGGACCAGTAGCACCATGACGTGGATCAACACGCGGATGAACTGTTGGAACACAACCACACACACACGTCAGCACCTGCTGATAACAACAACACAGACAACAACAACTTCTCCTTACGTGTGTGGTGTGGTGTGTGGAGCAGGAGCACAGGGAGGAGGCTGGAGGCAGAGCAGGAGGCTGGAGGCAGAGCAGGAGGAGCACGGGTACGTGGTACCCGACGCTGTTCCATGAGGCGAAACAGCAAGTGGATCTGTTGAAACACAAACACACACAGACGTGAACACCTGCT
>JBBPBX010086245.1:1201-14937 GCA_038048925.1 Garcialebias charrua | reverse complement strand
TGTGACCCAGTGGAGGTGGTGGCTGACAGGAGAATGAGGACCAAGCTTCAGCGCATGCTGGTGTTCCCGTCCCACCCCATGCATGACACTCTGACAGCCCTGAGCAGCTCCTTTAGTGCCAGGCTGCGGCACCCTAAGTGCGTGAAGGAAAGATACCGTAGGTCTTTCCTTCCGGCCGCCATCAGACTGTACAACACGCGCTGCTCTTAGTAGCTATATTTTGTTTTATACTGTTTCAGTGTTTTTTTGTACTAATTTGTATTATTTATGTATATAGAGATTTTTTAACATTTTTCTGAACTGGTCCCTGTCCTCTATGCTGCTGTGACAATGTAAATTTCCCCACTGTGGGATTAATAAAGGCATCTTATCTTATCTTATCTTAGTTACATCCCACCACTCAAATTTGCTTATAAAAAAATATCAAATATTAATAATTGTATATACTAAATAAATGTCACTGGTGGTGTTATACTATTTCTTAACTCTGTATTGATCTGGAGAATGAAACCAAAGCCCTTTGCAAGTAACTAGCTCCTATTAACATTGAATTATTAAGTATTTATACAGATAAAAATGTGCCATGGAAGTACCCTGATGCATGCTCAATAATGCTCATGTTAAATAATGACGGTCAGTGTTATGACAGCCTGCAAACTCTCTTGTTCTACAGATAAAAAGCACAAATATAACTGTTATCCCTGTGTTTAGTGGGCTGGGCACCACAAGGTTAATAATAAAATAATCATATGTCTAATACTTATGTACTTATGTACTCTAATACTTAATACTAAGTCAGTCTTATTTATCGTATCACATTATATTATAACATTCATATATAATATCAAGTTGTTTTGTTTACTAGGTTGTTGAAATAACATAATCACAGTAAAATAGATCATTTTTCTTCCCCATAAATCAGTTATTTAAAATCTAATCTGGAATCATTCCTCCTTGTTAGACTTCAGTTGACCTGTTTAAGTTGGGCCCAAATTTGTTATTATCTTTTGATTTATTTTTCATTGAAATTTAATTATTTGTTAGTTTATTTTTGGAACTATTAAATTGAATTATTTGGTGGATTTTTGAACACCGTTGTCCTTATTTAAGTCTGGACCCTCACAATTCTATTTATATTATGAACTTGTATTACTAAAATAATTATAACAGAATGTGATAGAAGTTGTCCAAAAATTGACTGCAGAACATTCCCATTCTCTTTTCACACTGATGCCTCAAACAAGGTGAAGATGAACCATGTTTTATTAATGATAGTTTTATACAAATGGATACACCTGATATATACAAATAAAAACATGAACAAACTTACTTTACAGTATACAAACATAATTATGCATGCTAAAAATTTAACAGTTTATGGCGCCCCCCCCCCATAAAAAAAATCACCAGCCGCCACTGTTTGTAAGTCTTCAATGTAAAATGGTGAATAGCTCCAGAAGTTCCAGTGGGGCGTAGGGCTGGGCCATATCATATCGTTCCCGGTTTTACCGGACAAAAAAGCTTGCCTGGGCAAAAAAGTTATATCATGATATGCTAATTTCATGACGTAATACGTTGGGGTGCCCCGCCCCCTTAACATCCGAGTGCTTCAAAAGACCAAACCGAGCTGCGCACCTCCCTCCACCTGTCGGTACTGGTGTAACGCTAGCTAAAATGCTAAAAACAAACAACGTGTCTCAGCTGTCTCTCCCCCTGCTTAAACTGCACAGGTACAGAGAGCTTGTCCACCCCCCTCCCCCCGCCCTGCGCTGCTCAGCATGTAGGGCTGCGTGTCTCCCTCGCTCTAAAACTGTCGCGCGGCTCAGCTGTCTCACACAGTCTCACACAGAGGCAGGTGATCAGAGATAGATCAGTTAAAAAAATTAATCAGAAAAATGAATAATTCCTGCAGGAACAGAGGAAGCTGAAACACCACAAGCTTCAGGGTCAGCTGATCAACTTGTTACAAGTTATTTTTATACTTGGAGACTGAATACTTTATTTAATAAAGTAATTTCAGTAAAATTACCCCTTGTTGTTTTTTAAAATTTTATATAATACTGCAAAGCAACATGTTAAGTTAATTTTGTCAAATAAATAAATTAGATTATTATTTTTTGGTTATATCACGAAATTCATCGTTATCGTGATAATGCTCTGAAATATCACAATATAATTTTTGAGCCATATCGCCCACCCCTAGTGTGGCGGCGCCCTAGCGCCCCATATTGGCCGGCCGCCCCTGGTTTGTATAGTTCTAATGTTGTGACGTTGGGCATATATGACCTTGAGGTCAAGGTCAAATCACAAGAAAATATTATATATCTTGTAAAGAACAATAAGTGCAACAAATCTAGAAATGTTTAAAGTGAAAGACTGTGACTATGACTTTTTAATATGAAATATAGTGTTTCATCTGACTTTACTGTTGAATAATTTGCTTATTAAATCTGCATATTAATCCACATAAAATGTAAACTGTATTTTAACTACAAACCGGATTCCAAAAAAGTTGGGACACTAAACAAATTGTGAATTAAAAACTGAATGCAATGATGTGGAGATGGCAAAAGTCTATATTTTATTCGTAATAGAACATAGATGACAGATCAAAAGTTTAATCTGAGTAAATGTAACATTTTAAAAGGAAAAATATGTTGATTCAAAATTTCACAGTGTCAACAAATCCCAAAAAAGCTGGGACAAGTAACAATAAGTGGCTGGAAAAAGGAAATTGAGTATATAACAAACAGCTGGAAGACCAATTAACACTAAATCGGTCAATTGACAACATAATTGGGTATAAAAAGAGTTTCTCAGAGTGTTAGTGTTGCACAGAAAGATAGTGCAGCAATACCAGAATGGTGTTACCCAGCGTAAAATAGCAAAGACTTTTAAGTTATCATCATCAACCGTGCATAACATCATCAAAAGATTCAGAGAATCTGGAACAATCACTGTGCGTAAGGGTCAAGGCTGTAAAACTCTACTGGATGCTCGTGATCTCCGGGCCCTTAAACGTCACTGCACCTCAAACAGGAATGCCACTGTCAAGGAAATAACAGAATGGGCTCAGGAATACTTCCAGAAAGCATTGTCAGTGAACACAATCCACCGTGCCATCCGCCGTTGCCAGCTGAAACTCTACAGTGCAAAGAGGAAGCCATTTCTAAGCAAGCTCCACAAGCTCAGACGTTTGCACTGGGCCAGGGGTCATTTAAAATGGAGTGTGGCAAAATGGAAGACTGTTCTGTGGTCAGATGAGTCACGATTTGAAGTTCTTTATGGAACACTGGGACGCCATGTCATCCAGACCAGAGAGGACAAGGATAGCCCAAGTTGTTATCAACGCTCCGTTCAGAAGCCTGCATCACTGATGGTATGGGGTTGCATGAGCGCTTGTGGCATGGGCAGCTTGCATGTCTGGAAAGGCACCATTAATGCAGAGAACTATGTTCAGGTTCTAGAACAACATATGCTCCATCTAGACGTCATCTCTTTCAGGGAAGACCCTGCATTTTTCAACAAGATAATGCCAGACCACATTCTGCAGCAATCACAACATCATGGCTACGTAGGAGAAGGATCCGGGTACTGAAATGTCCAGCCTGCAGTCCAGATCTTTCACCTATAGAGAACATTTGGCGCATCATAAAGAGGAAGGTGCGACAAAGAAGGCCCAAGACGATTGAACAGTTAGAGGCCTGTATTAGACATGAATGGGAGAGCATTCCTATTTCTAAACTTGAGAAACTGGTCTCCTCTGTCCCCAGACGTCTGTTGAGTGTTGTAAGAAGAAGGGGGGATGCCACACAGTGGTAAAAATGGACTTGTCCCAACTTTTTTGGGATTTGTTGACGCCATGAAATTTTGAAACAACATATTTTCCCTTAAAATGATACATTCTCTCAGTTTAAACTTTTGATCTGTGATTTGTGTTCTATTCTGAATAAAATATTAGATGTTGGCACCTCCACATCATTGCATTCAGTTTTTATTCAATTTGTTTAGTGTCCCAACTTTTTTGGAATCCGATTTGTATGCCAGGTTCTGTAGCGGTAGCTCCGTCCAGCCAAAACAAAACAACATGAGTAACGTTACTCCTTTTCAATTTGAACCAGAGCGCGTTGAAATTGATGTCAATGTAGAACACACAAGGGTTAATGAAGATGAGGAGGACCAAACAGATGAAGAGGGAAGAGTTGGCCGACGAAGCTGGTGTTTGTGCGGCTGCTGCTTGGAGATGCCAACCCAGATGGAAAATGAATGCTGCAAAGAGCTGCAGTTTCTAACTAAGCTGTTTACAATAAGCTAGGGATTCTGATAGTGTTTAGACCTGCTACAAAAAATGTCACTTTAAAAATTCATTCATTATCTTCCAATTTGTTTTGATATCGCGTAAGCTTCTGCTAATCATGTTAGCTCCTGCTAATCGTATTAGCTCCTGCTAATGGCGTTAGCTCGAGCTAATAACAGTGGATCACAAGTTGATGTTGTTTGTTTCAACAGATATCTCGTGTATAACGGCACATCAAAACTTTGAGGTAGTTTGCCTCAATCAAGACATTTTGTGGGCTGCCTCGTAAGCCTCCACGACGGAGAGCGTGCTGGTGCTGGACCAAATCACCACCAGGTAAGTAAAAACACGATTATACACACAGCTCTCACCTTTGACATTAGTTACACAAATGTTATTATTTGTCTTCTTTTTGATACATAGACGTTCTCTTTGTATAAGACAAAGTTATAATTCATCTAGGTCTTTCTTGCACTTTGGTAAGAAGTATAAAGAATATGGGCAAAAACAGTTACTTATTAGTGTGGTTCATCTTGCATAACTTCAGACTTATTAACAAAATAGTAAACTAAGCACCAATGAAGGCCTCATGGCCTCTCTTGCAGTTATATAAAGCTTGAAACTACACGCACTCCAGATACTTTTTTAATTGAGAAAGCCTCTTGGATGTGAATCAAAATGTTGTCACAGCCAAGTCCATTTTTTTAATGAACCATTTCCTGGATGAATGACAGAGTACACCAGCATATTTTCACAGAATTAGTGTGACTAAGACGTTCACAACATTTCTGTGCTTACCTCAACCTTTATTTCAAAACATCACATTAAGTTATTGGTTTTAACATTTTGTTTCCCACTTCATGTGAAAAGGACTGGTGAGAACATACACTGATGATACAAAGAGACGTGGCAACTTTTTATACAACATGTTTATTTACAACTTTATACAATTTGTCATGCTTTCACAGCAGAACTTACATTTCAAATAATTCTTGTTTCAGGGCTTACAGATATGCATCATATAATCAGTTTACATGGTGAATGCATGGCAGGTTGGGAAGAAGAATCCACAGAGTCATTCCATCATGTGCAGTAAATAAAACAAGATGTGTGTACCCTGAACCAAGTGGAATTTATACGGGGTTTGCAAATGGAGGTGATGATGCAGAAGTGGATGAGGCATGGACACATTTTTTAAATGTATGAGTCACATGTAAATGCAGTGCTGGGCAGCGCTAATCTAAAAATTTGTTCCGCTATTTCTAAAGCGCTTGTTAATTTATTTAGGTCCGCAATTTCAAAAGCGCTTATGTCTTAGCAAAGCTAGCGGAAGCTAATTCTAAAGCGCTAACGTGCAAATGGCAAACTACTTTTTAAAATCCAGCAGATTTGACCATTTCGTGAAACAGTTAAGCTCAGGAACCCTTGTGCTATAAAGTCAGCTAAGAAATATATTTTTTTAAGCGTTTATTTAACTAAATTTAAAGAAATAAAGCCGTCCAACCCGTGGGCCATTTGCATGAAAGAAAGTAGTTCGCCATTTGAAATGGCGAACTACTTTTTTAAATCCAGCAGATTTGACCATTTCGTGAAACGGTTAAGCTCAGAAACCCTTGTGCTATAAAGTCAGCTAAGAAATATATTTTTTCTCAGCAAAGAAATAATTGTTTTTACCGTGTTTTCTTGTAAAGTCCGTGTGGGCTCGCTTCTGTGGCCGGCCGCCATTTTGAGCAGGGCAAATGAGGCGCTGACGCGTCGCGTAGGCCGCTGAGAAACATCCATAAGTTCACCCTCCATGTTAAAAACTCTTCGTCTGACTCTTCGAAAACAAGCAATAAGGCTGCAGAGTAACACACTGGCTGCTAACTGCTATATAGAGAGCGCTCTCTCTAGCCAATAGGGCCCCTTAGGGCGGGGACCGCTTTTTTTCACGGACCACATCCGGTGCTGACCGGATGTGGTCCGTGAGCAGTCGTCCGGTTGATTTAAGAGCCCGTAAATACGTTTTTTCATTTTTACTGATAGATAATTAGTTATTAGCGGTACTGCATTTTAAATAAAAATAGCGCAAATCCGCTTATGAATTATAAAAGTTAGTCAATCCGCTATAGCGCTAACAAATTGTTTAGGTCCGCTATTAGCGGATTAGCGCTTTAGCGCTCCCTAGCGGTCTGGTACCCACCACTGTGTAAATGTAATTATAAAGGTTGGAAAACAGTTGATTGTCTGACAAAAATGGTACTCAGTGAATAGAAGAATAACAATTCAAATAAAAAGACTGAAAAAAGTGTAAACTTGGACAGCTATTATGGCTTTAATGTTATGTTTGAGCTTACCTCTAGTGTTGTTGTGTGGATGCACTTTGTAAGATGGTCAAGGCCTTTCAAAAGCTGCTTGTTTTTAATAATTTTTACAAGTGCAACGTGGGCATCAGATCCTGGCCTTAGCCACAGATTACTCCTCTGACGCGAGTCACTCAATGGTTCATGACCACATGAACCACTGAGGTTCATGATTCATGTACACAATGGTGTTTGTTCCCTGGCCAGTCGTGTCGATTGGTGACATGGTGTATCAAGGACACCCATTTCTCCTTCAGCATTTCTGTATCGCCCCCCACAGGTTTGTGCACTCCACCACAAATGATTTATAATGGACGGAATCCACGCTGCGAGGTCTTCACTTGACTTCCATTTTGATGCAGCAGCCACCTTTTTGGACACCACTTTTGCAACATGCCAGGGATCAAATTATGGCATTTCGGGATTGTTGACCCTCATTTATTTAATAATTTGTGGATGTCTGTCTGTACAAATGGTCATGACCTTGACTCCATTTTGCTCTATGTTATTGAGAGCTTCCTTAAAACCTTTCATTTCCATTGAGTTTGAGCTTTTTTCATTCATTCAACCTTTATTTATACAGGCTAGCCTCGTTGAGCCACGGGGACTCATTTTACAAGAGGGACCTGTCTCACTCACACCCAGGGTCAATTTAGAGTTACCAATCAGCCTAACATGCATGTTTTTGGACTGTGGGAGGAAACCGGAGCACCCGGAGAAAACCCACGCATGCACGGAGAGAACATGCAAACTCCACCCAGAAAGGCCCCCGGACCGTGATTTGAACCGGGGACCTGCTCGCTGAGAGGCAACAGCTCTACCAGTTGTGCCACCGTGCTGCTTGACACTTGGGTGCAGCTAATTACCTTAAAGTCAATAATTTTTTGGAGTTTGCACATCTAAAAAGGTGTACATACAGTATTTGAGTCGCATCGTCCATCTCCACAGAGAACAACCTCAGATTCTTCTGATTTCGTGGTGGTCATTAATGCACTCTGTTGTTACATGCCTTTTCAATTACAGGGAACACATTTATTCCTCAGTTTCACATATGTATCTTCATTAATTTGCTGGGATCCTTCATTTTGCAGCTCTTTTGTGTCCTACGTGACAATCAATGAGCCACACTGTGTTAGCATCTGTTTTAACTGACTCTCAAAAACAAGAAACAGTCTCTGTTTATCATGAGGGTCATTTGAGGCTTCTGATTCCTGACTACCAGTACCGGTAATTTGAAGAAGACTCTAAATACGGTGTGTATTCTATATCTGATGTTTCCAGGGGCATATTCTCCTCGGATTCTGAATCTGAAAAAAAATAATAATAATCCGGTGATTGACAGCCTTCCTCATCTTGATTTTCCAGTGGCCTGTCTGCATAATGTGGTCCATTTTTATTAGATAAAATACATCTTCTGGCCACTGTACTGCTGAATCTGATGTGCTGACAACGGTTTGTGTTTCAGCATTTGTAGATGAAGACAACTGAAATAAATATTGTATTATTAATATACATACAACACTGCTAACTTAAAATTGTGAAGTAAAAATATCAATAATAATAAAATAAACATGAAGCTGAGGCTGGGTTTTGATTGAGGCTTCCGAATCGGGAAATGGCTAAAGGGTGATTCCACTTAATTTTTCCACTACCATGAGCATCTTTAATCTGTTCTAGTTTAAATATGGCATTACTTAGACACTTCAAACCTGGACTGGATTATTCTACACTAATAGCAGAATAATTAAAACATAGTCTGTGGTTTGTCAAGCCTTTATCTGATTTGTGAAAATTCAATAAAGGGTGATTTCAACACTTTTGAATCATTTGAGAAGAATTAAAAGTCAAAATAGGTAAGTATGTGTTTGTGTGTGGGTTAGGGGTTGCCACAATAAAACAAGTTTCAAATTAAAAACTAAAAATACAAAAATTCAAATTTGTAAACCTTATTGAACAGCTTTTTTATTTTGAGACTTTAACATCTCTATTTCTGATCTCAGTTGCATGAGAACCTCCTCTCACTGCAATAAAAGGTATCTTGAATCATTTGAAATGTTTTCGTCTTTTTTTAATACAGTACATGATCATTTTGGTCACTTAAACTACAACAGTGAAAAATTAGCGGGAATCGCCCTTTAGCCATTTCCAAAATGACAAGCAAACTTCAGCTTTGTAAATGAAACGTTGAATAAACACGTACCGCTGCTGGATGGACTGTGATCCGGTGAGTAGCTGTCGTGCTCTGTGTCTAGTGTCAGGTCCAGTAGCACCTGTAAGGTCTGGTCTTTGGTTTGGTGTCTGATCCATGATTTTACATTCAGTACCAGCTGCAGTATCTAGTAGAAGATCATCCAGCATTGCTTGTCTCTGATTTTTTTTTTTCCCAGTCTTTCGCTCGCAAGTCAACGGCAGTTGTTTAGGCGCTTTGAGGCTAAAAATTGTTGGCTTGGCATTTGAATTTAGCTTTCACAGGTAAAGACCACCTGTCAGCTCCTTCATCCATTCTGACCGTACAAATGACTCAAAGTATTCTGGAGAGAAGTGCCGAGAGCACAAATGTGGGTCTTTCAGAAGTTTTGTTCTTCCGACGGCTTTTTCCCAATGTGCTCTTCTTTTTTTTCCCCCATGTGGGAAGCTGTGCACACTCACCTCACTTTTTCTACCTTTTTCTGTTTTGAAATTACAGTCAAC
Organism: Garcialebias charrua; assembly: GCA_038048925.1. Classification (NCBI taxonomy): domain Eukaryota; kingdom Metazoa; phylum Chordata; class Actinopteri; order Cyprinodontiformes; family Rivulidae; genus Garcialebias; species Garcialebias charrua. The sequence continues at coordinate 5,607 of JBBPBX010086245.1, read as the reverse complement.
AGCAATGAAGTGTGGCATTATCTAAATTTACACCAGTTAAATGCAATATAAAAAAGCTGAGTAAATAATGTTAGCCTTGCTGTATTATTACTCCAGATTTTAAAAAGGACCTAACCATCTCACTCACATACATTGCACAGGTGAAGAAATTTGTGAATTTCTTGAGTGAAAAATACAACAAAAGGTATAAAGTTTTTGAATTAATTAAGTTTTTACATATCACAAACAGCAATAAACAAGTTAATAGGAAATTTTTAAACCAACATGTTCAACTAATCATGGTCCAAGTGTCAAAATCACTGACACATTTTACCCTGTAGATTTGGTTGTACTCAGCCCATCATAAATGAGGTTTCATTTCTTTTAAGCTTTAATTGATTATCCAGGTTTCATAACTAAAAAATCCTTCAGTAAAAATCATTCCAAGTGCCTAAAGTTTGCACTACTTCTCATATTTGCACTAATATGTTTGTATTACATTACTGCCTATAGTCATACTACTGTTTACATTCACTGTTTACATTTAGTAATACTGTTTACATTTATTACTACTGTTTACATTTACACTACTTTTATATCTACACTACTGCTGATACATATACAGTATTCTCTGACTAGCCTTATTTAAGGATGCCCAATGTGCCTTACTGCATATGCCACTTTGCCTCTATACCAACATCAACTACCTCATACATATACTGTGTACATTAACTCATATGCTGCTTTGCCACTCTTTGCAAATGTCAATGCTAGAACCTTCAGTTTATTTTATAGATATACTTTTTATACTACTATGCAAAAACTCAGGACAGTATTACACTTTTATTATTTCATTTTATGCTTATGTTCATTAAATGTTTAGTGTTTTAGTGTTGGTGTAAATTTTCATACTTTTATACTACTATGCAAAAACTCAGGACAGTGTTACACTTTTACTATTTTATGCTTATGTTTATTAAATGTTTCAGTGTTTTAGTGTTTAAATGGTTACTGTTGCACCGAGGGACTGAGAGAAACGCAATTTCAATCCTGTGTATGTCCTGTACATACTGTATTGCAGTTCTGACAATAAAGTTGACTTTGACTAAAGAGACCTGTAATCCGTGAAACTGCATCATCACTGAAAAGAAGGAAAGTTTAGATACAAACCTAATCTGTGAAGCAGAGCTTTTGGGTTGAAAACAGCATCTTGGGTTTTGTTGTGTTGCAGTTTGTTCTTTAAACGACTCTGTTCCTCTTTATACTCTGCATCTGTTGTTTCCAGAAACTCCATCATTTCTTCCGTAGCCAGTTCCTCTCGTTGTTTAACCTGTTGTCTCCTCTTCTCTGTTAGCTGAAGTTTCCTTAAAATAATAGATATAGAACTGGTACAGATGAGCTGAACTCAAGAAGATTAGATTACTGTAAATGTTACAGTAAATTAGTTCTTCCCTCTTCCGTGTTTTAAAGCGGATGTGACGTTCGACAACTTCCGGTGGCGATAGCATCACTTTCTCAGTTACTACTAAGGAAATTATTACTTAATTAATATTACGTTATTACTGAGGAAAATGGCTCACTCGGCGCGGTTGTTTTTGTTCACTTCCTGGTTGTCAACACCGCGGTAGTTTGCCTCATAGATATAATATACATGTTTGTTTATTATATCTATGGTTTGCCTCCTCACGTTAATAAGTTGGCCTACCATGAAGTATCCCTGGAACACGGATATACATCTGTATTTCTTACCACTAGGGGGCAACAAATCACTATATTACATTCGTTCCCTTTTAGATTTCTACTTCCAAACAAGTAAGCATATAAAAAATGCATTCCAACTGCAACTTCATTGTACTATTGTCTTAATTTTAACTGTAAATAAAATGTCCTACTGCCTTTAATAAAAGTTTAACAAACAGAGACAGATTATACTCAATGTTGCTTCAAAAACAACCAAAAAATAAACCATATTTTATACATTTTCAAAGATTTAGTCTCTTTGAAGGAACTCGGCGCCTCTCAGTATATCTGTGCTTCACAGATGGGCTTTGGATTGTTTCAGGGGTCGACACTGGTGGTTCTTCTGTTGTCTGCCCTGGTTATTTAGCAGGTAATGGTTTTGATGTTAGGTTTTCCAGGGGGACTTGGTATTATCTCTGGAACAGCACAGACAATGGTCACATCTGGTCTCGCCTCTGGAACCAGTGAAGATATAACAGGGGGTTCCTCCACACATTTTCTGTCAAATAAAAGTAATTTTTACAAAGTTATCTGGGTGTATATTAGTGCTGCCAATCGATTAAAAAAATTTAATCAGATTAATCACACTCTGGAACTGTGATTAATCTGATTAATCACTATGCTTAATTTTGTAATCTTGAAATGTAAATATGCAGGTTTTGTCATGATCCGCGGCCCCCCATCTGCTCACGTCTCGGCCCTTCATGACATGCACGTTTTGGGTCACACCTGCCAGTTTCCTCCACCTCCTGACTCCTCCATCCGGCAGCAGCTATTAATAAAAAGTGTTCTTGTTTTTCACTCCTGTCTGGCTTGTACTGAATCCAAAACCCGCTCCTGATAGGTTTTCATAAAATGCTTTATTGTGTCAAACCAAACAGTTTTCAGGTTTTCATGCCCAGCAAGTTTTACAGAAGTCATTTTGTTTCAAACATTAATTTATACATGTTAATTCAAATGTCTCATTGTCATGTGATCAAAACATGTGACCCTTCTTCTTCTTTTGATAAGACAAGATTTCTTGTTTCACCAAATAGATTTTAACATACAAAACAAATAGCCCAAAAATCAGCTCTAAAGGCAGGCTATGAACAAAAATATTTTTAGAGCAAAATTATTTGTAAAAAAAATATAGAACAAAGTTATTTAAATTGAACGCGCGGCTCGCTTCAGCTATGCTGCCACTTCTGCCTACTGCAGCTGACAGATGTGGAGACGCGTTTGGGCCCTGATAAGCAAACCCATCCAACTATACCTGCTTCTTCCTTTTTGGGTCGCTGCTCGCTGGTGCTCATGTCCAGCCTTCACAGAGGCAGGTACACCCTGGACAGATCGCAAGTCCATTTCAAACAGCGAGTCAGAAGATGTGCGCAGCGGTGACAGGTGTCCATGAGCTTAATGTGGCTTTTCCTTTAAAGCCACATTAAGGAACAACACAGAAAATTGTGTTAAGCTACTTGTTGAGGAGGAGGCAGGTCGGACCTAATGCGTAAAAACGCATAATTGAAGTCCGAGCCCACGTGCTCAATTATTGCGCAATGCGCCAGCGATCTCTTCAGTCTGATGAACTGCTGCACTCTTCTTTCTTTCATCCTCTCAACATATAAACTTACTGCCTCATCAACAAGTAACACAATTTTATATTGTGCTTTCTTATTGTGTTGTATGATTCTGATTCGTAAAACCACATCAAAACTCGAGACCGGACAGCCCCATTAAACACACACACACACACATTATGGCCCGCCCGGCCGAATACGGGTCAGCTGACCGAGCTCCAGGTTCAGGTTAGAAATGGCAGCTCTACCTCCGCAGGTAAAGTCCTTTATAGGTCAAAATAGGTACCGTAATGTGATTAATCTGCATTATGTAATATTAATGCATTAATCTGTTTAGATTAATCGCATATGTTAATGCGTTAACGTTGACAGTTGACACCTACCAAACAGACTTATAGGCCCCGTTTACACGGCGCGTATTTTGAGTGGAACAGCTACTTTCTCTTTGCGTCTTTGCTTATCATTGACACGAGTTCACTGGCCCCCTTCATTGCATCCGATACTTTTCTGATCTACCTCTCAAGGTGGAACTTTTTCGCTGACCCCCGTTGATAATGTAAACATCTCCCGCTGCTCTTTTGTTTGAGCCTCAAGCGCGCAGCACACACGCGCGGACAGTCAGGGGCAGGCGGACATTTCACGTGTCACGCTGCAAAATATGTGCTAATTATAAGAGTTTAACAATAATAATAATAAACAGTATTTATTTAGCGTGGGAGATATCTAAATTTATCTGAGCTATCTATCTGGACTCGTTACGTTTTTTAAACAATGCGCTGTGAAAATGAAGACACCAGGTTTATTTTTTATTTATTTATTCAACACCACAAACTGTATGTCACACAAACACTGAGAATTAAATTGAACACTATTAAAATACGTTAACTGAACTGTTAACTGCGTTAATGAACTGGACTCTTGCTGTGTTTTCATCTGGACCCATCAGAACCGGTCCGCCTGAACGACAGCTTCCACCTTCCACCTGGCAGAAAAAATAAATAAATAAAATAAAAACTCTGTTGTTGTGTGATCAAAGTAAACACAGGCAAACATTATATTAAGAACATTGATTTACCTGCTGTGTTTATCACGGACTAAAGTCCGACATATATATATATATATATATAT